>PVIC010041648.1:0-16129 GCA_004025085.1 Thryonomys swinderianus | reverse complement strand
TTTTTTTTTTTTTTTTTTTTTTTTTTTTTTTTTTTTTTTTTTTTTTTTTTTTTTTTTTTTTTTTTTTTTTTTTTTTTTTTTTTTTTTTTTTTTTTTTTTTTTTTTTTTTTTTTTTTTTTTTTTTTTTTTTTTTTGCGACAGGGTCTCGCTTTGTAGTTCAGGCTGGCCCTGAGCTCACTATGGTGCCCAGGCAAGCCGCTGCGAACTCAGCAATCCTCCTGTCTCTGCCTCCCGAGTGCTGGGTCTATTGTATTTCTTGTATAGTATTGATGATCTTAGGTATAGTTGAAGCAATCATAGGAACCACTTTGACAGTAAATACCTTGCTTGTTTACTCTTAATATCCATCTGCCTTATGTAGTAGCTGGAAAAATAGCTAAGAAGAAAGTTAGTAGAACCAAAATTCCCACCTCAATCTTTTCCTTAGAATAGTGATCTACTGTTGGCTTCTTGGTGTTTTGTGTTCATTAATGTTTGCTATGGAGCAGGATTAAGAGTTTTAATATTTCTCATTTAGCATGGCTGATTAAAATTGAGAAAAGAGTGGGGTTAGGTCATATACCTAGTAGAGAAGTCAAAGACAATGATTTATATCTTCAGCTGTATGACAGCATCATAAATGCTTTTTAACCAATCAACATGTCTGTTTTATATTCAGATAATTGAATTGTTTATGTCTTATTTTCTAAGGATGTAATCTCCATAAATAATTGGGACAGTCTTTTTTACATTAAGCAATCTCAAGCCCATCAAATACATCCTGCTAAAGGGAGAATAATGCAGACAAGAACTTTAACAAATGTTAGTTTCCAAGAGGTTTGTTATGATCTGGTTTGGAAGATTTGACTAATTTCTTTATTTTCTAGGACATCATCAACCACCCCCCCCCCCCCGTGCAATAAGTTATTTTTCTGTGTGTGAGTCAGCTTTCTGTTACAATGAAAAAATGACTAAGGCAATCAATTTAAAAGTTGATATCCCCTTTTCTGGCGTGTTCTCCGTGGTATCCTTTCTGCCCATGAGGCCCTATTTATGAAGTTCCAGCATTTCCCAACAGTACTTCAGGAAGAGACTTGTCCTTCAACACATGTCCCACGAAGGACATCCCAGATCCAAATTACAGTATGGTGGCTATTTATTTCATGAAGACTTTTGAATTTTTGCCAATATGTTACTGCACTGTATTCTTAAATGAGATGCTTTCTGAGTCAAGGGAAAATATATATACAGTTTTACTAGAGAGTACAAAATTATTCTCCATAAGTGCATTTATGTTTCTTTCATCAAATAATAGTACTTCTTGTAGCAAATCTTTTCCAGTAAGACTCTTGCCACTCCATGGTGAGAAGTTGTATACTGTGTAATTTTCATTTACTTTATTGTAAACTGGTCAGACACTATATTCCTTATACAGCAAAAGAATATGACAGACAATATTGATTATTCCTTTTTGTAAGCATTTATCTCACTTATCTCTGGACCATGAGTTTCTCAGTCTTTTTTATAATTCTTTTAGTTTAGAATGGAATTTTCACCTTTATTATACTTAAAGAAAAAGTTAGCCAGAAATTCCATGCCAATGAAATTATTCCTTAAAAATTAACATGACTTTTCATACAAGAAAAGAAATTCTGGAAGAATTCCTGTGAGCAAGTCTGTACTGTATTAAGTATTAAAGGAAGTTATTGAGGCAGAAAAAAAGATATCTAATGAAAAAAACATGAATCTCAATAGAATGAAGAATGTTAGGAATAGTAAATATGTGACATATGTGAAAATAATTTTTCCGTTTTAAGTTTTATATAATATAATTGACTATATCCAACAAAAAAGTATGTAAGTACAAGAGAAAACATATGTTCTATTAATAGAATGTAGTGTGGATTCAAAGGGTAGAAATTAAAAAAACATTTACCCTTTGAAGTACATAGTTAAGAAAACAAAAGGCAAGCCAATCACAAAGTAGGAGAAAATATGTCCAGTACACATATTTGTCCAAGATGTGTATCCTAGGTATTTATTGAGAAAAAGGCCCATAGCTCAATTATAAACAGACAAACAAAAATAGTCAAAGTATCTGCACATTTTAAAAGGAAAATATATGAATTCCCACTAAGCACAAGGAGAGATGTTCAGAATCAATGATCAACAAAGAAAGACACAGTAAAATCTCTTTGAGATATTAGCACATTAAATATTATAAAGGTGAAATTCTATTGACTTCTGGCTTATATAAATTCAGGTCAAAGAAACTGTATTTGTAGTTTTAAAAATTTCCTTGTAATATAGTCTTTTTCTTTTTTTGGTGGTATTGAGTATCGAACTTACAGACTTTTTACCCTACCTGTCTGAAAGTTTGGAAAGTCTTGTTAGTGCCGAATACTGATGGAATTGTCCTCTGATCTTACATCTATCTTAGTTACCATTAAAATTGGGTAGCATAAACACAGATATTTCCCAAGTTCAACATTTCACTGTTTTTTATTCAAACTTAGATATGAAAGTGTTTAATGTTTCCTGTGTTCAGCCTCCTTATTTCCAATCAAAGGCTCTGTTTATATTCAAGGCTATGCACAGGGGTGAGGTGGGGTCCTCGGCCATATAAAATTCTGTAGTTCCTTAAGCCTCTGTCTGTAGTTTTTAATTGAAAAAAAAATTATCCAAACTTTCCATATTTCAGCAAATTGGCACTTAAATGTTTATACTGGTTTCCTGGAAACTTCTACCTTCAGCCCTACCACACAATAAGTTCAGAACTATGCATACAGCCTGGGTATATTCTGATTAGTGAAAAGAGGAATTACCACACTTTTCTTCCCTCAGTTTCCTTCTACAATATGGACAAATATAAATTAGTATTTCAGCGGGGCATGGTGGCTCATGCCTGTAATCTCAGCACTTGGGAGGCAGAGACAGGAGGATTGCTGAGTTCCAGGCTTGCCTGGGCTACATAGCGAACTCAGGACCAACCTGAACTACAAAGCAAGACCCTTTGTATTTCAGTAAAGTCATTGGCTCA
This sequence comes from Thryonomys swinderianus, assembly GCA_004025085.1. NCBI lineage: Eukaryota > Metazoa > Chordata > Mammalia > Rodentia > Thryonomyidae > Thryonomys > Thryonomys swinderianus. The sequence goes on along the minus strand of PVIC010041648.1, from coordinate 13,110 downwards.
AATAAGAAAGAGTGAATTAACGAAAGTCTTTTTCTTAGAATATCTCTACATTGTATTCAATTTTATATGTTCTATTGCTAGCAAAGTATCTTTCCAAAAATCCCATAAAACTTTCCTATGACTGTCTTTCTTGCTATTGCTTTTTGTTTTGGTTTTGCATCTAATCTGTTAGATGTTTCCCTTTTTTGTATTATGAGCTCTTTGGGGACAGGACTTGAATCCAGGTTCCTCTTGCCTCACTGCAATAGAAGCTAGCTGTTTTTTGCAGTCAGTAGGTCCTAGAAATTCTTTTGGAGAAATAAAAGTAATTTAATTAATGAAACTTTTCCCAACTTGAGTGTGGAATGTATGAAAATGTCATACTAATGACTGGAAGCTGAGGGCAGGAGTTGCTGAAAATACTTCTTTAAACTTATGCAAATATGGGAGAGATGATGTTCTCATGAATTTTAAAAACGAAGAGTCTTAAAAGAAATAAATATTGTTTCTATCAACCATAAATTGCCTTCTCAGAGTCAGGCTCTGAGACACTGGTCTTGCCATCTTATTTGATCATTTATTTGTCACACAGATCTCTTGCTATTATCAGAAAATGAATACAACCAAGCACAGTAAATACTATTATTAATCGTAAGCTTCCTAGTAAATAATGAAACTCAATACCTTAACCTTGATAGAAGAGATAAAAGCATCAATAAGATAGAAAATACATTTTTGTTTAAAAATGAAGACAATACCAAGTCTAACTTTCTGCAGCATGCTGCAAAGGCCCTGCAGGCTACTCTTTTCTACAAAAGCATTTGACTCATTTTTTGTCATTTTTCAATCTGGTAGGGGAGTAACTATTTGTTAAAAAGGGTTATGCTTTTTTCTGTCCTATGAAAATTCTGCTTATTTTTCACTCTTTGGTTATGATAAAATTGGTACAGTAAGTATATTATTAGACATTATAGAGAAATGAAACATTGGTTATACGGGGTAAATACTCCCAGTCATTAGATACAGTTCTAGTATGAAAGGATTGCTTTTAAATGACTGTTGAGATGCAGTAATGTTTTCTAGGAGCACTTGTTAAGAGCTTCCAAAAGAATTTTCATTTTAAAAGGTGAGAAAGAAAGCTGGACGCCAGAAGCCCTTTTGCTAGTGAATAGTTAGCGGAAGAATTTGGAGCTATCAAAGAATGTTCAGTGCAAAATTTTGTCTTTCATGGTGGGGAAAGTAGAGAGGTTTGATATTCTACAAAAAAAATTCCATGTGAAGTGTAGTAATTTCAGGCAAAACTGGAGCATGACTATTCCTCTTGATTTTATTTATAACTGTGTAAAAAGAAAACCATGTATTTGGTATGCAATGTAAAATCTTTTATGTAGGGGATCTAAAACATTCTAAACTGCTTTTGTACTTTTGTCTTGAGAGTACTTCAGAAATAATTTGCTTGTGAAAGGTCACCAATTAATTGTAAGTCGACTTCACAGGAGAGAACAAGAGTGACTAGGTGTCCTCACTCAGAGGCAGTGTAGGAAAATATTGGCAGTTTCTTTTTACTTTCTTTTTAATTAGAAAGAACAAAGTTTCTTTTCTTGAATAGGCACCTAATATTGCATAGATTGTATACAAATATGAAAATATGCCCTTCTCTAAGTTTCAAAAAAAAATTAAATCATGTTTCAGTGTCCTTCTAAACCAGTCTTACAGAAAGACAGAAAAATCGAGTGCTTTGAAATGACTTTTTTGCGTTTTAATTATCTAGGCACACTGTATCAAACAAAGCGCAGACTGCTGTACTTTAGAAATTTATAATAGCTTTGATTTCTCAGGGATTATTTTTATTGAGAGATGTTTTATTTTTATTTGTCCATATCCTTCTTGTGTTTTAAATTATGTTCTTTAGGGCTCCTTGCAAAAATCTTGAGCCTTTCAAGTAAGATTTTCTAAGAAGTTAAAAAGAAAATCCAGACACATATTAATATTGTTATCGTTTATCGTCTACCTAAAGACTTGAAAACAACTTAACACTTGTCCAGAAAAACACCAGGCCTGTTTGAAAAGGTAAACTATGATGAGGAACAAAGAGAGCGCTTTTAAATTTATTGATTTATTTTTAAAATTGGTGTTATTGGTACATATTATATGCACGTTATGATCAAAATCAACATTGAGAATTTCCACCAGTACATGACATGAGTTAATTCTCATTTATCCCATTTTTATTTTATTAAGCACTACTATTTATCAAGTACTTGATAGATACTTTCTCATTTAATTAATCCATAACAGCCTTACATGGTCATCATTATCATTTTCCCCATTTTATAGATGAGGAAACTAAGACTTAAGCATAGAACTGATAATGCCAGCCACGACTCCAGTCACTAAAGCTGTATTGCGCTCTTCACTCCTATGACTGACTACTACTATTTAACATTCTCCTTTCTCTTTTGTCCTTAAAAAGGTGAGTGAAATATTAACATCAGTGATGATGTAGATCATTTGACTGAAATTCATTTTCTTCTTTGTGAAGAAGTGGTCAAGACCCCAAATCTCTATCATTAGTAAAAGCACATTATAACACATATGAGAGACCCACACATTGCAGCTGACTATAGTGCGGGGATGCACGGTTGGAAATGAAATGAAATGGCGAAGACCAGGTTAGGTTACATCACAGGTGCGCGCGATCCTTTTAGACACCAGATTCTGTCCCTGTGTGGCCTCTGGCTCGTCCCGGTAGTAACAAGTGGGTGAGGCTTTGGAGTGTGGGCAGCAGTGGCCGTGCAGTCTCTCAGACAGCTGTTTCTTTCTCCTTGGTGTGCTTCAGTGGGCTTGGCCGCCAGAACCCGGGAGCTACTGGAGACAACTCCAGCTTCTCTGTTTTCTCAGGCAGAGTTGCGTCTTCTTCCCTCACCCTCTCCTTCAAAGCATCACCTATTGCTCCTGCCACCCTATTTCTACCAGCACAACCCCATTCGTAGGAGAATATAAAAACTAGAAACCCCCTCCCATTTGAAGGAGAGGAGAGAAACCTTCAGGGGTCAAGGGTCTTAGTTTTTCTGTTCTTAAACATTAAGAAATAAACACATGCAAATCTTTGAATAAAAACGCATTTGAAATAATTATTGTATTAATGAATACATTTCCCCTCATAACCTTAACGTATTCAGAAATACTGACACACTTAATTTATGTCCATTACACATTATTAATGGATGCACTTAAATTTAGGAAAAGAAAAAGCTTTTAGTCTTAGAGGGTATTTTTTCCCCATTTCTGCACAACCCACATTTGACTTCTAAAACATTAATTACATTTTCAGTGAGGCAAACAGAAATTATTAGAAGGGCAGTCAAACCTCATGTATTAGGGATAAGCTAGTGGCCTTTGAGAATGTACAATTATGCTACGCATTGCATATGACTTTTTCATTAATGTTTCAACCAGCTCTAACCGCAGAGTGATGATTCTACCTTCTTCTGTCTTAGCCTCATTCTGCCCCTCCAACTGCCCCTGCCTCAGGTCATAAGATAGTTTACTGCCCATTATTCAGAGAACATTAAGACTGGTAATTACAGCGAGGCAATTTAATTTCAGTGCTACATAGTTGCATCTCCAAAAACTTTTAATTGTCTCATAACCATATATTTCCCCAAAGTTAATGAAATAATAGAATTCTAAGTAGTTATCCAACAAGTCATTCCAGATGTGTAATTGTGTATTCACAATCAAACCCATCCCAATTTTTTATAAGTGTTGACAGAGAATGATACACAGGTAGCTGAAGTCTTTGTGAAAACATGCGAATACATATGTGACTTTAAGTGACTTTGACAATATTCCCAGTGGAATACTACCGATTTGCTAATCTAAAAAGATAATTAGTATATACTTAGAATTTAACGTTAGATATTAAACTGTCACCATCCATGTTCTTCAAATGGTAGTTATAACTGTATAATCGTGGGTTTTTTTTTTTAAAGGACTTTGTTTCTTACTGCTTTTTGCCACTAGATGGAAGAAGCAGGTTAACAAAATGATATTTTTGTTACTTCGTTCAACTCTACTCAGAAACACCCATAAAACTCTTTAAAATAAGGACACTTAGCAATCTTTGATTTATCATTTTTATTACAGTATTTTTTTCTTATACATATTGGATCTAAGAGTGGTATTTCTTCAAAAATTAATTTTCTATATATTTTGAAGGATTTCAAATTTCAAAAGCAGCCAAAAGGAAAACAGTTGTCAGCTGATATGTGAGAGGTAAGAATTATATAAAGATATTGGTGACAGATATGTAACAATGTAATTCTTACTATGAGTTACTGTCCAAGGAAGCCCACATCCACATAACTATAACCACCTTCATTGAGTTATTCTATTATGACATAAATGTGGACACTTGGCACACTGAAGATGTTAAATGAAGTGCTCTGAAACACAGGAGATGTAACTTTAGTACAGATCCTGCTTGCAAGATCATTTTTGCAAAGCAAGAGGTAACCATGGGGTAAGTCAAATGCATTCATGAATGATTTTAGAATAAGAGAGAAGTACATAAACACTAGAACTACAGATACAATATTTTGGTTTTATATGGTTTGAAGAGAGGGTGCTTTAAGTACTATTTCTATTTGAAACTAACAGGCATAATTTCACAAAGGAACTGGAATTAAGGTGAATCATTGAAGCAGAAGGAGCAGGGAACGGCACTCCAGTGGCAGAGGCAGAAAGAACAAGGACACAGGTACAGAAAATGGCAATTAAAGAAAGGTTTAAAAATGAACAGAAAGTATGTGTTTAAAAGCAATTAAAAGTTTGCTTAGAAAGTACATTGTTTTTTTTGAGACAGGGTCTCGCTTTGTAGTTCAGGCTGGCTCTGAGCTCACTATGTAGTCCAGGCAAGCCTCGAACTCAGCAATCCTCCTGTCTCTGCCTCCCGAGTGCTGGGATTACAGGTGTGAGCCACCACGCCCGGCACGAGCACATTGTTATTTTTTAAGCAGATGATAAAGGAACTGTCCCATGGTAACACACCATACACAGAAGGAATGGCATTCTGAACAGTGAAGCTTAATTTTGCAAGGGGCAGATACTCCCCACATCATATAACTAGGAAGTGCACATTCTACCATCCATCTGATGACAGTTTTCTATTAGATGTGGGCTTAGTGTGGGTCTGAAAGTGGTTGGGCGGTTCCATAGGGAATTATAAGTCCTGACTTACGAAGACTGCCTCCTGGGTCTCGATTCTCCCTCAGTACTCTCTGCATGTTAGAAAGGAGAATAACATGTCATTTAACTCTGAGCAACCCACAGTTAACCTTTAAGACAACACCTTGTACCACCTACCTTCTTCTTTCAGAGTATATTCATATGTATGATCAAAGAATTCTATTCCAGCCACTGAAAGAAATGAGTTTGAACTCTGATATTATGAGTGGCTATAAAATTAGCCAGCTTTTAAATCCAACTACAGAATTTGATTTTATGACCTCCTGTGGAACTGTAGCTACAAGTTAACTAAAGGTTATGAAGTAATATTTCCTTTTTATAGTTCTGAATTCACTGCCTGGTAATTTCAGGGATCACCTTGCTCAACAGTGGGATAAGGTTTATAGTATTATAATTTTGTATAGCTCAATGAAGATCTTATAACTTTTTCTTTTCTGAATTCAGATTTATATATTCCCTATAATATTGCATGTATATAGTTCATCACTATTTTAATTGCTAGAAATATATATGATACTTATCTAATTTTTAATTAAAAATTCTTTGGACACTTTGCTATAATTTTAGGGCTCATTTCCCTTTTGTGATTTATGCCTTGCTTACAAGTAAGATGCAGTTAAAATTAAATATTATTTTACTTTTAATGAGTAAAAATGGGATGCATGAAGTCCTATTTAAACATAATGCATGTGTGACATATGAAATTACTAGATTAGCTAAAATATACTGTATGTCCTTACAAGTATGTTAATAAATTAATACATTGAGATGCAAACCTCACTTTTTATCTTTCAAAACAATTTTATTAGCTATATATGTTTATTTTCATGAGTTAAAAAAATAACCCTAGTGATTTTTTTTTTAAGACAGGGTCTTGCTTTGTAGTTCAGACTGGCTCTGAATTCACTCTGTAGCTCAGGCTAGCCTCGATCTCCCAGCAAACCTCCTGCCTCTGCCTCCAGAGTGCTGGGTTTACAGGCGTGCACCACCATGCCTGGCCTTAGTGATTTTAATGTACATGTTAAATGATATTAGCCACGTTTGGACCTCATTAAAACTAATAATATTAGTTTGCTATCCCTTCATATACTTCATAAAACAAGCTGATTCTCCTATAAGAAGAGTGATACTAATTTTTAAGACTTTTTTTGCTATCTACAACTAAAATCTTTGAAAAAGAATCATAACTTGTACTAGTATTAAATATGAAAGAAGTAACTTCAAATCCATTTTTCAGAAGGAGAAAAATTGGCTAAAGAAGCCTATAGGAATTATTGACTCTTTAAAGACTACATAGAACTGATGCAGAAAATAGAGGCAATTATTTGAAATAAGTTGAGTAAAATGTTAAACTCCATAATTGAAGAAATGATATAGTGTGAGCTTTCATCTACTTTTCCACACTGTGTATTTACATTGATTCTATTGACCCAATATAATCACACTAGTCTCTGTAAGTCTTGTAAAATGTAGGTGGAAGATCTAGAATTTTAAACCTCTCACTTTGATACAACAGCCCGAATTTTAATGCAATGTGGTTTCCTATTATTATTTGAAATTGTTGATTTTCCTACAAGTTTTAAAAAAGGAATAAGTTAAAAAGAAAAGGTTGCACAACTAAACAAAATATACCTATTAAATATTAAAAGAATACTATGTAATTTTTTATTGAATAGTCTCTTCTTTGATTTTTAGAAGTTTACTTCTTCCAGTTCAGGGAATGTCATTTTTGTCTTTCAGGAATCATAGCATTTTTGGTCAAAAGTTCCTCCCATCACACTCTAGGTATCCAGCACTCATCTGTAGAAACCTAAACAGCAGCAATAACAACCCACCAAAGTCAAGTCATCAGATCAAATTCTGTCTTGTGCTGTGTACTGTTATCAAATGGGAATTCTACAAATTTAATAGCAAGCAGACCTTAAGTAGTTGAAAATTTTATAAGCATTAAACTATTTTAGAAAGGGATTGAGATAATAATTCTGCCAGTGTTTAAACATTAGTGTGTCCAAGATTGTATATGTTGTGTACTTTATTCTTGTTTCTGCATAAAAACTTTGTATATAAGAAGGGCTTTAGAAAACAGAAAGCTCACTTAAGAACTTTCATTCCAGATATTTGAATAGTAAAATTAAAAAAATATGCTGCTTCTCATTCATTTCATTATATTCCATGAATTTTTAGTTGACATTTCTGAACTATATAGCAAAACAACTGAAATTTCCTTCTAAACTTAATGTTATTTTTGTCAGTGAATTTTTAATAAAGGTGACAGTTTTTTTTTTTTTGAAATCTGCAAGCTGGAATACCTTCGCAAAGAAATGCTTTTAGCTTCATGGTGATATTAGAAAGAACATAATCTGTTCACAAAGAAAGGGAAAAATAATTCACTATAATATTTTAAAACTATTTCATCTCTTTTCTGGATAAAAGTGTCTCAGAGTTAGACACAATTTTAGAATGTTCAGTAGCAGAAGAATCATACAATGAATACATGGTGTTTTAAACTTTTGTGCATGCAAATTTCTTTTGCTTTTATGATGAGAGCATTTTCTAAATGGTTGTTTAAACCTATAGCACTCTCTGCTTACAGCAATTTATTCTTGGCTCCATATTTTGCTTTTTTTCTCCTTCAGTCAGAATCATTTTGCTTAATTTTCCTTGCATAATGAAAAATGAATAATTGAGAAGGCACGAGTGTATCTAGCACTGGGAGATTCAAGAAGTATTATGTTACAGAGACAGAATAAAGAGTTTCATTGAATTGACATCAATTTTCTTCTTTCAGATCCTTTTCTCTAACAGACATTGCATAAAAGACCATAACTGGAAACAATAGCTTACTGATGTAGCTAGGGGACGTTCAGATAGACAAATAAGTTTTAAATAACACTTCAAGCTTCTTATAGCATTTTTATTGTTTTATTCATTCTTTTATTCTTGCTTCAGACTCATTTTTTTTTGAAAACATGAACCACAGCAGTAAATTCCCTGCTTAAAGGCCTTCAGGGTTCTACTTGGCTGAAGCATCACCTCTGCTGTCGGCCTCATGGCTGGGGTCCTCTCTCTACTGTCTACTCAGAACTCCATCCCCACACATTTGCATCCTGTCTCTCTTCAGGTCTCGCACCGCTCTTGGCTTTTGCTTATGCTCTTTGCTCTAGTTGCAATATGCAGTTTTCCTATACTTATTTCCTTTCCTGTTGTGTTCTTATACTTCTTTTGAAGTGTTTGCTGCTCTTTCTCTAACAACTCTCAGAACAAGGGGGTTGGTGTTGAGTGTCTACACTTGCTTTATGTCATTTATCAGACTCCTCTCAGGTGTTGGCTACACCTCCGTTTTCTACTACATTATGAGTCACTGGAAGACAAGGAATGTGTGTTGTTTTTGTAGTTCCATTAGCTAGTACAGAAAAAGCCTTGTTATACAATAGATGATTATTTAACTAATAATTAGCCTTTGCAAAACATTTAATAGACACCAAGGTAATAACAACATTCTAATATATTTTTGGGGGAATACATAGAAATCATCAGCTCACATGGAATGTGAACATTAAATGCTGTTGATTTTATGCCATTTTTACCCTTCTGAAAGTTCTGAATTAAAGTAGGTAAAGTAATTATCCACAAGGTATACAGTACATCTGTTCTACATATGTATTTTCCTGCCTAAATTCTTAGAATGAACATAGAAGATAGTTTTTGACTACTCTAACTTAGATTTTTCTCTATGTTGCTATTGTATTTTACATTACCTGGCTGTAAAGCTTTTGCATTATTAAATCATTTATTAGCTTGTAGATAGGCATTTTTTCTAATTATGAAGATTGTAGTGTCTTTTAGGAATGACGCCTTTTCTGAATTTCCTCATTAGGACCTAGTGAGAAGCTGCACACATGGACATCTTCGATAAGTCTCCATAAAATAAATGAGAACTCATGTCACTAAACATTTTTAGGTAAAATATTGGTACATTTTAGGTATATATAATAATCACAGTCATCATAAGGAATTTGTACCTGTAACATGATATATCTTGGCTTTTCTTTTTTTTTAAAAAATTGGAATAGTATATAATGAATTGTCACAAAAATCAATTCTTCAAAATATTTTTGTACCTATTTTTTATGGTACAATTGTTATACCACAATTAATATTATTCCTTAAAATTATATGTATTAGCCGGGCGTGGTGGCTCACGCCTGTAATCCCAGCACTCGGGAGGCAGAGACAGGAGGATTTCTGGGTTCGAAGCTTGCCTAGGCTACATAGTGAGCTCAGAGCCAGCCCAAACTATAAAGCGAGACCCTGTCTCAAAAATATATATATATATGTATTATTTATTTATTGGCTATATTAGTAAAAAATTTTATTTGAGAGTAATTTATCAAGATCAAGAGCAAAAACACTACTCCACATCCTTTTCTTTTTTCTGTTTCTTTTTTTTTTCAGCTTTTTGAGACAGGGTCTTGCTTTGTAGTTCAGGTTGGCCCTGAGCTCACGGAGTAGCCCAGGCAAGCCTCGAACTCATGGCATTCCTCCTGCCTCTGCCTCCCGAGTGGTGGAAGTACAGGTGTGAGCCACTATGCCCTGCGCAAACATTACTTCACTTTCGTTATGGTATTTTTTCCTCTTTCAGTCTAATGACTGAAATATAGAATTACCCCAACATGGGACACCATAATAATGAGATAGAGGACTAGACTCTGTACTTTTCAAGCCTAAGGCTCACAGCCCACTGATTCAAGTCAGTGCTCCTTTCTTTGACTTCTGCCAGCACCTCGAGGAGCACCAGGCCAACCTTTCAGTGGACTGCTGGAGTAGGAAGAAGAGAGGCTTTCTACTTGGAGTGCCAGGCTGAGAAAGATGAAGAACGTGCCTTATAATAGGTGACAGTGCTTTCTTACTACAGTTCTCGGTTTCCAAATACCTCATGCTACGCAACCAGAATATCTAGAAATCCAGTAACAGAAAACCAGGGAGGAAAACAGTGGGAGCTGGAATTGAGCTGTTGGAGTTTGACATATTTAAACAATCTGTCCACATCTGATAGGCATTTAGGAAAGATACCTAAGAAGCAGATTAATTAGCAATCTGAGGTAAAATGTTAGTCCAAATAATCGATATAGATAATGGTTTTATTTCAGGGGTTGAGTGGTATTTGTAAAGCATGCGTCATTGATTTTAACTTGACAGTGTTGTCTATGGTTCTAGGAACTCCAAATTAAGACTGGGCTGTAAATTTCACAGCAGTATTGTGATACTTATTTCTAAAAGTTTAGCCATATTGTATCCTTTGAAGAAAGATTTTATACCTAGGCATGCTATGTTTTTGGAATATATAGATTTCATTAAGTAATTTAGGGAAAATAGAGTGCTGTTTTCATGGAATCAAACTCTATTAGAGCTCTACCAGGGAGATATCCATACTTTAGTTCTTTTAAACCGACTTGTCTTCAACTGAGGCCTCTCAATTTCAAATAAAAACCTGCCAGGATATGCTGATATTCTGGTAAAAGATATTTCATTTAAGGTACTAAAATTGATTTGATACACATTTGTTGTTTGAAACTTTCCTTGAAACCACATGTAAAGAATCTTTGTGGACACAGAAACCTGAAGACATTCTTTCTTTACTCTAAGACTTCGGTGTGTACGAGCCTGTCCCGCAGTGGTGGCAGGCCCGTGGCTCTTGCTCCTTGGTGAGCACGCACAGCCTATTTGGTTGGCATTCAGGCCAAGTGGCCCCAGCAGCCAAGCATCATATAATAGCAGCTTTTTCTAATCTGAAACTTCTGTGTTCAGGTTCAGCTGGAGTGTTGGCTCTCTGTGATAAATATGTGTGCTTTAGACAGCAGTTTGGGCAATCACTCTCTAAAAGTTCACCATCACTTTGACCTGCGCAGTCAATTTTCCTTGAAGACACTGGTCTGCAAGTACCTGGTGTGTGTCTTCTATTCTTGTTCAGTCAGGACGGGGGTTTCTGGAAAGCTGTTAGTTGCATATAAGCTGGGAATATCTGATTAGAGACATTATATGTCCATCTAACAACATTTGAGCTTCACCTTAAAAATACATTGAAGCTATGAGTCCTCTTTAAAAAAAAAAGAATGATATCATCACAGTGGTGTTTTCCTATGATGAGGCCAGTCATTCTGTGTGGGACAGGTAGAGGTGCCCTTTGAAACTCTGGACATAAAATTGCCCTTTTTGCTTACCTGAATCCTCCATTTTTGACCTCAAATGTCACTTACTATGTGAAACAATTTAGAATAGACCAATTCATGGTGACTGTCTTTTGGGTTACTGTAATTGTTATTAGTTGTGCCATTCCTGTGGAAATTCATTATACATTGCTTTCTGGCATTCATGCATCACTCTAAACTTTTTCTATGTATTTTTTTTTTTGCTGTTTAGACTCTTATATGTAGTTTTATTTCCCTTATTATGCTTAAAGTCCTTGAAGACAGAGACATATACTTCTTTCTCATGAGTAGTTTTCTCTTCAGAGTGCTGGGGATTCAAGCCAGGGCCTCAGTATTGGGCCACACACCCAGAGTTCTTGAATGGATCTAGAGCAATCCTAATGAAACTTATGAGTCACAGTTCACTTGTGTGTGTCTGTTCTAATTGTCCCATAATTTTATATTTACTTTTTTCCCCAGACAAAATTGTATAGGAGTTTGGTGACACAAACTCTTGGGTAAGAAGGCCAATTAGAAGATGATATTAATTATAGTTTAGTGGTGCAACTACTGTGGAAAGCAGTGTGGAGATTCTTCAAAAACTAGGATTAGCGGTTCCATTTGACCCTGCTATTTCCCTGCTGGGTATAATTACAAAAGAATTAAAAGCATCATATTATAGTCACATATGTGTACCCGTGTTTATAGCAGCTCAGTTTGTAATAGCTAAATCTTAGGAAAAGCCCAAATGCCCATCAGTTGGAGACTGGATAAGAAGATATGTGTGTGTGTGTGTTTTGTAAATGGAATATTACTCAGCTACAAAGAAAGATAAATTAGAGCCATTTATAGCTAAATGCATGTACCTTTAGGACATACTCATAAGTGAAATAAATAGAACACATATGTGTAAGTATCTTATTGCTTCTCTGGTGTGAAAAACTGAAAGTATAAATAGTCCAAAATGTATAATAGGTATTGTGAAATAGGTAGAAAACATTCAAAGGGAAAAGGCAGCTGGGTGGGGGTGGAAAAAGCAAAGAAGAGAAACAAAAAATTTGATTGTAAAAAGGAAAAAAACAAAACAAAGTTTATGCATATAAGGGTGGGAATTGAAGGGAGGGCAGGGAATGGGAAAAAATAAGAATCAAACTATATTGTGTATAGTTACAAATTGCCAATGAGAAATGTGATCATAATGTATTCCTAAAATGTACCAATAAACTCAATTTATTAAAAAATTTAAAAAGTCAGTGTTGGAGCACTGTTTTATATTTCTGTTTAGCTACAGATAAAACTCTCTTCTTTTCCCCTCCTTAAATTCTAAGATACTTATGTAAATTTCTGGATGTAAGAATATAGAATATAGAAGCAAGAATATAGAAAGCAAGCAGAGGAAAGGCATACAACTCAGGAAAGAATGAAGGACATCTTACAGCAAGTTCTTTTGTCTGCAAAGTCCTGGTAATGACATAGTCACAGCTGGGCTCAGTCATTAAACCTCGGAGAAGCAAAATGCTTTGTCGTGTCACAGCTCATGTACCAGCAATGCTATATCATTAGCTAGAAATATTTGATGATATTTGCATCTTCCCTGTTTTCAAGTCTAACTCAGCATCACAGAGTTCTCAGCCTGTTGAAGTTGGAGTGGAGTGATGGAGACCATCAGTGCCTAGGATCCCTGAGAAGACCC
>PVIC010041647.1:0-16135 GCA_004025085.1 Thryonomys swinderianus | reverse complement strand
TGCTGGATACAGGGTCAATGCTCAAAAATCAACAGCCTTTGTCTACACAAACAACAGACTCACTGAAAGAGAAATTGGGGAGGCAATCCCTTTCACAGTAGCACCCAGAAAAATGAAATATCTAGGAATCAACCTAACAAAGGAAGTGAAAGACCTCTACTCTGAAAACTATAGGACTCTGAAAACTGAGACAGAAAAGGAAACCAGAAAGTGGAAAGATATCCCTTGTTCCTAGGTTGGGAGAACCAACATCATCAAAATGGCTATACTCCCACAACTACTATACAGATTCAATGCAATTCCAATTGAAATTCCAATGCCATACTTCACAGAGGTAGAGAAAATAATACAAAAATTCATCTGAAACCACAAAAACCCTAGAATAGCAAAAGCAATTCTAAGCAACCACGCCATGGCAGGGGGTATTACAATCCCCATTTTAAAACTCTACTATAAAGCCACGGTGATAAAAACTGCATGGTACTGGCAAAGTAACAGACCCGAGGACCAGTGGAATAGATTAGAAGATCCAGACACAACCCCAGATACACTAAGCCACCTTATCTTTGACAAAGGAGACAAACATCCCCAGTGGAGGAAAGACAGCCTCTTTAACAAATGGTGCTAGAAAAACTGGGCTTTAACCTGCCAAAAGCTAAAGCTAGAACTACTCTTTCACCATGCACAAAACTAAACTCATGATGGATACGAGCCTTAAACATTAAAATAGAAACAATAAGCCTGCTGGAAAACAGGTTAGGTAAAACTCTTGGAGACACTGGCTTAGGCAGAGACTTTATGAATAAAACCTCTATAGCCCATGAACTAGCCGAAAGAATCAACAAATGGGATCTCATCCTACTGAAAAGCTTCTGCACAGCCAAAGAAGTCACTGACACTGCCAAAAGACAACCAACAACATGGGAAAAAATCTTCACTAGCTGTTTATCAGACAAAGGGCTATTATCGACAATATATAAAGAACTCAAGCAGATCAGCCTCCCCAAGTTTAAAGACCCAATTCAAAAATGGGCATCTGAAATGAACCGATGCTTCTCAGAGGCAGAAGTCAAAGCAGCCAAGAAGCATATGAAGAAATGTTCAACATCACTGGTCATTCAAGAGATGCAAATGAAAACAACACTGAGATTTCTTCTCACTCCACAAAGAATGGCCGCGATCACAAAATCAACCAACAATAAATGCTGGCGTGGCTGTGGGGAGAAAGGAACCCTTCTCCACTGTTGATGGGATTGCAGACGTGCAACCATTGTGGAGATCCGTGTGGAGATTTCTCAGAAAACTAGGACTAGGGGTCCCATTTGACCCTGCTATCCCCCTGCTAGGAATATACCCAAAAGAATTTAAAAACTCATGTTGGAAAGACAGATGTACACCCTTGTTCATAGCAGCTCAGTTTGTGATAACTCAGTCTTGGAAACAACCCAAATGCCCATCAACTGGAGACTGGATAAAGAAGATGTGGTTTTTTTATAACATGGAATATTATTGTGCCATAAAGAATGACAAGATTGATTCATTTATGTGCAAATGGAGACACCTGGAGGATATACTAATAAGTGAAATAAATAGATCACAGATAGGCAAATTCTGGATCTTCTCTTTGATATGAACACCTGTAGATGCAAATGAGCTCTAGAAAGTATGACAACTTTTATAGAGTGGGAAATTTCCATAGGAAATTTGGTGTGGGAATATAATGAGGGGAAGGAATAAATATGATTCAGAAAGAAAATAAAAGAGTATGTATAAAGAGGGTGGGGAGGTGTGGGTGGGGAGCGATATGGGTAAAAATGAGAATTAACTTTTGTCATATACTGGTACAAATTCCCCAATATTATATGTGATTGTGAGATGTATATAAATTGTACCAATAAAGACTAAGACTTAGAATTCTCTGGATGTGATACTTTTACTCTTGAATTTTATCCTCACAAATGCTATATTAATAGTAGTTTTCCAGACTTATAGGTAAAAGTTAAAGACATTGACACTATGCCCACAGTTCTCAAACTGTGTGCCAGGCCATCCCCAGAAAATAGAAAATCTCACAGAAGCCTACAGGAAAACTAGATTTCTCAGAAGACTTTCTGACACTCGAGTACCTGTTGGACATTGAACCAACTTTTAGTTTATGGTAATTTATTTTTCCAAATTTCATATCTTTGTACTTTCTGCCACATATCTTTTGATATTTTAAGCAGTTGAAATTATTAACATCTTTGCAACACAAAAATAAATGTGGACCAAAAAATAAATTGGTTTCTCATCTGTTTCCAACATTAAGAAGTTATGTAGTAACATTTCATGATAGATGGATTGATTAGTTGATTGACTTTATGTATTTTTAAGTGGTACTCGGGATTGAATTCAGGGCTGTTGTACAGAGCTACTTCCTCAGTCCTTTTTATTTTTCATTTTCAGGTAGAATCTTAGGAAGTTCCCCACTTTGGTCTAGAACTTGTGATCCTAATGCCTAAGCCTAAATATATTTACATTTTTATTATATTTTGTAATACATCATGTAAATATATGTAATATGTAACCAGTCTTATAATATATAAATATATGTAATATATGTAACATATAACATGTTTTATAATATTTTCTTTCAGCGGATATGTTATTTTTTAAATGAGTGAGAAATTACTCAGCTATAAGGTACTTGCACTAACTGCTCAAGAAATAGGGCATTAAATATTGTCTGGACCTGCTTTGTACTTATGTGCCATATATCCATTATGAAGTTCAGGGACCCACGGTTTAAGTTATGCATTTGTGGGCATAAATCTTATGTCATAAATCATGAGCTCAAGTCTACCTGTCTCTAAATGCTGTCTTTTCACCAGTGCTTTTTAGATCGTGTCTCATCGAGGGCTTCTGGAGACATACATGTGTGAGCCAGGTGTGATATGAAATACTTTTGAGGACTAATTCATTAGCATTGGAGTTAGTTATTCTTTTTCTACTAAATTGGTCAGATTGTACAGGATGACAAAGAACTCAAATGCCAGCCCTGACTTTGCCTCTTTCTGTGTGGCTTGTGCTAGGATACTTAGCTTCTGTTTCTGGGTTTTAGTGATTAGCCAGCTAATCACAGAAGGAGAGGGTAGTAACAAATGTCTATGAGGCTTTAGCTGCCAGTCATTGTGCTGTTTTGCATCATCATTTAATTTTCAAATATCCCATAGTCGGGTTCTTTATTATTCATTGGCTAAGCAACACTAGAACTTGCACTCTTAGTCAGCTGATTGCAAGAGTGACAAATAAACTGATTTAAATTTCTTGAGAGCCATCAGAGTAAAAAAGAAAAATGTAGGGCTTTGCTCCTGAAGATTGGTGTCTTACAGAATCTCATAAATGCCAGGTTTTGCTAAGAGTCTGCATCCAAGGCCTAGAATACGACATCATTTTGGACCAGACCCATCATTTGTCTCTGGAAACACCCTGCTTTGTTGCCAAATCTCCCACGGAATTGTCATCAAGGCAGGAGGCCCCAGGGAACTGGAACAGAGTGAGCGACTGGGCTAGGTACACTCTCTGCATGGTTCAGGAGACCGAGGCCGGGAAGCTGCAGCCTGAGCAGAGGGCTGACTGGTCAGGCCCCGCTGCTGCGCATGGCCCCTGGCCCAGGGCTCTCATCTTTCTGGCCCTGCTTCTTCGCTGAGATGCAGCTTCCAAAGATAACCACGAACACAGAAAGAAAGCTGCTCTTTTACACAGGAAAATCCTCTGACTCAAGGAAAATAGAAAAGGGTTTAACCACACTCAAGAGTGTAAGAAGTCAAGGAAAATCGTGAGAAATCCGCAATCCGTTGATAAGAACAGCGGAGTGACATTTCAGTTTGACAAGTAGACCCAGGAGAGCACGTTCCAGCATCTCATTAATGCAGACAGATGCCAACTCATTCAAGCTTTTGCTCCTGCCTGGAAAAAAAAAAATAATCTTACAGTTAGAAGTAAAAAACAGGCCTCCGCTAAAAGTGTTGGGTTTGCAACCTGTAGTGCTGAATTTTGTTTTTTAAATGAGGATTCTGGAAAATCTAATGTATGCTGTTGGAAATTTATATTGTATTTTTGAGGGGTGGCAGGAAAGTGTGAGTCAGAAGATATACAGAAGCCACTTCCTAATAGTATATATACTTTCTCAGGCACGACAAAGGGATTGACCCAAACAAGCAGGTTAAGTTATACGCCTAGTTTTACCAGCCAACTACGATGCTGCTAGGAATTTTATAGAAGGATCATATGGCTATTTAGCCAGTGTTGCTTAGAATCTCACCAACTGCATGCAGATTAGTTGATCTGAGAAAATAAAACATTGAGAATCATTAGAGGAATGGGCCATGCACTTGGATAGGATCAGGTTCAGTATGTTAATATCTAGTGGGAAATGCTGTTTATCTGACGCTTTCCTTCCCTGAGCCCCAAATCACAATTACCATATTCACAAATGGAACTACCAGCTCAAGTGTCTTTTCCATGCAACAGTACCTAGAAGAGTCCTTTAACTCAAGATCGTTATGAGAGTAACAGAAGGCTTGATTGAAAACCCTTGCTAACATTTTTTTTGAGCCTCTTGTTTGACTATTGTTGTACATAGAGTTTGATTTATGTTAACTCATTTAAATGTCAAAGCAGCCTTGGAATTTTAAGACACAAAGTAGTTTGCATATATTTATATTTCCTGACCAGAGTTGTACTGTAGTCTTAAATAATGAGTGATATCCAGTGCTTCCCAGCTTCTTTCCTTCTCACAAGAGGACCTTTTTGTTTGTTTGTGTTACTGGGGATTGCATCCAAGGCCTTCACACTAGGCTACATCCCCAGCCCTTTTTTATTTTGAGACACAATCTTGCTAAGATATTAAGTTGCCCTGCTGGCTAGAACCATAATGCCTCCCATAATGCTAGGGTTAAAGGCATGCAGTAACACACCTGGGGGGAAAAAAAAAACTATTATGCTGAGATAAAGACAGGCAACCAGTAAAACTGGAGAGCTGTTAGAATGACTATCACGATTCAGAGTGTCCCTGAGGACACTTCCGAGTGTCTCTGAGCTTTCTGCAAGAGGACTAGTCCTCTTCCTTACCTCAGGGAACTTCTCTGATTCTGTCTCTTCCAGCTGCTCATCTGTTGGTACCTGCTTTTGCTGTCCAGTTCTTGAGTCACAGTGACTGCTATGCATCCTACTCCTCTGAAGTGCTCTTAAAGTTTTGCAGAAAGTATCATTTCCACTGTGGAGTTTTTCTGAAAGATTTTCTTCTCTCGAGCATGCTTTTCAATACTAGTTGCCTACTTTCCAACTAATTGCCTTGCATGACGCCACCATCTCCTATGTATATCCTCTCCCCTGTCATCTCTGGACCCACCGGGACTCTCCACAATTTCTCTTTTACTGAGTATGGCTTAGTGGACTCTTGAAATTTTTTATTAGTGTACATTTATGGTACATAATGATTACATTCATTTTATATAACAATTACATTCATAGGAAATTGGTACATATAGCATCAAGATCATTTACTCCCCCCCCCACTTTCTCCTCTACCTTCTCTTCCAGATCCTCCTCCTATCTCCAAAAAGTCTACCTCCTGTTTCCTATTATGTCTTTTTCTTTTTTCTTAGACAGGGTCTCACTTGTACTTCACTATGTAGCTCAGGCTTGCCTCAAACTCAGCAATCCTCATGCCTCTGCCTCCCAAGTGTTAGGATTAAAGGCAGGGGCCACCGAGCTTCAGCATTTGTGATAATGTGGTAGTGACTACTGATGGGCATGAGCCACCACACCCAGCATTGTTGTATGTGGTTACCGGGGATCAGACCAGTGACCTTGTGCTTGCGAGGCAGGCCCCAGAACCACTGAGCTAAATCTCTGGCCCTTATTTAGGTCTTTAAATTACTTATATTTTGGGTTTCCCCATAAAAATTGGGTATTTAGGGCCGGAGGGTTAGCTCAGTGGTTCCGGTGCCTGCCTCGGAAGCACCAGGTCCTGAGTTCGATCCCTGGTAACCACACACAATGCTGGGCGTGGAGACTTACACCCACCAGCAATCAATACCACATACCACAGTGCCGGGCGTGATGGCTCACGCCTGTCATCCCAGCATTTAGGAGGCAGAGACAGGAGGATTGCTGAGTTCGAGGCTTGCTTGGGCTACATAGTGAGCTCAGAGCCAGCCTGAACTACAAAGCAAGACCCTGTCTCAAAAAAAAGGGGGGGGGGGTATTTAACTCTCTGTGCCTGATTATTTTTCACCAAGGTCCATCCATTCAAGTAAAAAATGATTTAAATATATATTTCTTTATGGCTGAATAGTACTCCAGTGTGTATATCTGTCACATTTTCTTTATCCGTTTATCTACTGACAGACATATTGTCCGTTTCCATAACTTGCCTATTATGATTTTTGTGTCTATGTGTGTGGTTCTGGGAATTAAGCTTAGGTCCTTCATGCTGAGCTATGTCCCTAGTCCTTGTTACTTTTTAGAATTTTAAGGTAAGTTCTCCCTAAGTTACTACTTTATTCAAACTTATATGTTCCTGTCTCAGCCCAACTTTTTTTTTTTTTTTTGCTTTTTGAGACAGGGTCTCGCTTTGTAGTTCAGGCTGGCCCTGAGCTCACTATGTAGCCCAGGCAAGCCTCGAACTCAGCAATCCTCCTGCCTCTGCCTCCCGAGTGCTGGGATGATAGGCGTGAGCCACCACGTCCGGCATTGTCAACCCAACTTTTATTCCATTACTGCTATAGGAAATCTGGCTTCCTGCCTCAGGTCCTGCCAGGAAGAGTCCCCTGTGAGGCAACACCATAACTCCTCGCGTCTGACACAGTTAACGTTTGTCTAGTACGGGGCTTAGCAACCTTGTTTGGTAATATATCAGACAGTTCCTATTTTAGACCCCACAATTCCGTTTTTCTGCCACTGCTTGGTGCAGTAGTAATGTATAAATGAATGACTTTCTTTCCAATAACAGGACCAGACCTGGGTTCCCCTCTGATCCACAGTACCGCAGTTGTCTGTTTCTGCTCTGAAATCCATCATTTTGGCTTTACGTCTTTAAAGACATCTTTAGGTCTTTAAGCAGTGGGGGTGACAGATTGCTTTCTAATCACAATAAATATTCCAGCACCAGGCTCTCATGATCTGCCTACGGAAAGAGGCTACTTTGGGGCCTCTGCCCGGCACCAGCTCTGAGCAGCACTGCCGCGGGGAGGACTCTTTCTCTGAATCTGTCCATTTGGAATAACTGGCTGTGAGGTTTCCAGGTGCGGGGCGAGACGACATCGAGGAAAAGCTGCTCGAACCCGGACACCCGTGTCCTGTCGAGCGCCTGAGGCCGCCGTCTGCTAGCTCCGCAAGGACGATCGCTCCGTCCTTTGCAGCCTTTTCTCTAAAGCAGTGCGCGCGGGGGTGGTAGAAAAGCGCAAGCGCTGGCGGCGGGAGCTTTGGCTTCTGACCTCAGCCTCTCGTGGGCTGTTACTGGGAGCGAGTAACTTAATCTCTCTGGACTTGGGATGAACCCTGGTAAGAATTAAAGGCGATAATGTATGTAGAGTGCCGTTTACGGAGCAGAGCATGTAGGGAATCCATACTAGCTAGCACTGTTTTTATTTTTGCTTATTTTACTGGATGATGATGAATATACCCTAAATTCCAAGCTAGAGGGCATATTCAGAACCAGCATATATCCAAGTTTCATTACTTTCTACTACTGAATTGCTTGGGCTTCTTAACAAAGTATATTTCATTGGATTCATAGACTTTCTTGAGCTAGATTCCTACAGGTGTATCTGAAACATTAGAAGGAGAGGCATGTAGGCCATAAGATTCCAACCAGGCATTTTTTCCCTCCAAGCTATTTAGCTAAGTTTAAGTTTGTTCCTAAAACTCTAATGAATTATGAAGGTTTTTTGTCTTGATACATCTATGAAATACTTCAACCCGAGCTCCTCATTTTCTTCTCTCCCTCCTCCACCCCAAAATGTCAGAAAGCAATTTTTAAAACTCAACATGTAATGTAAGACAAAAATTACTATGATCCCTCTACAGTCACAAGAATCACAATCCTCCATGAAAAGTAGCATGGTTTAAAAGCTCAGAGGAGAAAGATCAGAGACATGTAAAATAAAGGGTTGGAACAAACGCAGTAAAAATGCATTCTAAACATGTTAAAGCCTGGTCTGTCAACATTCAGGAAGACTTGCTTCTAAAACAAACTGGATTTCTTAATTAAAACCTTTAGTAAAAGTCTGCTGTCAATCTGCTTTTTGTTTCTTTGTAGGGAACTGATGCAATTTTTTTCTGGAAACTTTGCTAGCATTATTTGTTCTGTATCTAGAAATGTATGCCAATCCCAATAGCATCATCAATTTCGAGCTGCATTCTTCTACAGGGCCTTCTCTGAGGGATTTTTTCAATTGTTAAAGTTTTCATCAGCATTGGGTACCTGCAAACTGGAAGTGATGTGTGGCTGCTTTGGAGTATTTTTTTCCCATAGGCAAGGTAGTTTCTCATTGTTGAAAATTTTTACCAGCTGTCATAATGCTTAGGTGCCTGTTTTTCAGGACATGATATTCTGTTGTGAAAGGTGTTACAGAAATTAAGTATGCCGTTTCCACTACACTCTGTGGAATCCTATCCCACCCACACAGGCAAAAGAGTGAAGTGTAAGGGTTGTTCGGTTCTTTCCTGTATGCATCCTTTTTTAATAGTTGGTATATGTTCATGACTATATGATCATTAAATGCTATTTTCATTTTTGCCTTGGATTATGTGATGGATTTTTATTTCTTGATTTGCATGGGATCAAGTATTCTTGTATCCCTGGGATGAAGTCTACTCGGTCATGGTATATGGTCTTTTTGAAAATTTGTTTCATTCAGGTTGTAAGTATCTTACTGATGATTTTTGCTTCTGTGTTCATTAAAGAGATTGCCTTGTCCTTCTCCTTTTGGTTGGATCCTTGTCTGGTTTTGGCATTATGAACATGTAGCTTATAAGAATGATTTTGAAAGTAGTTTTTCCATTTCAATTGTAGAGCTTGAGGAGTACTACTGCTAAATTTTCTCTGAAGTTCTTACAGAATTCAACAATGAATTCAGTCTCAAATGGCTAGCATCAAGAAATCAAATAACAAAAATATACTAAGCAGGCTGTGAGAAAAAGGAACATTTCTGTATTATTGGTGGTAATATCATCTTTTTTTTTTTTTGAGACAGGGTCTCTCTTTGTATTTCAGGTTGGCCCTGAGCTCACTATGTAGTCCAGGCAAACCTTGAACTCAGCACTCCTCCTGTCTCTGCCTCCCGAGTGCTGGGATTGCAAGCCACCACCCCTGACACTGTGGTATGTGGTATTGATTGCTGGTGGGGATGAATCACCATGCCCAGCATTGTATGTGGTTACCGGGATCGAACTCAGGACCTTGCGCTTGCGAGGCAGGCACCGGAACCACTGAGCTAAATCTCCGGCCCCGGTGGTAATATAATCTTGTATAACCACTGTGGAAATCTGTATGGAAATTCCTAAAAAAGCTAAAAATAAAAATTCCATTAGACCCAGCTATGCCCCTTCTAAGACTAGCTACCATATTACAGTTATATATCCATGCCCATGCCTATAGCAGCAAAATTTATCTAACTAAATCTTGGAAATAGGCTACATGGCCATCAACAGATTAGTGGATTTTTTAAAACATAGTATTTGAACACAATAGAATACTAGTCTGCCATAAAAAAGGATAAGACTGAGGCATTTGAAGGCACATGGACATACCTTTAAGGCCACAATATTAAGTGAAATAAATCAGTCACACAACCTTAAATATATCATGGTTTCTTCTATATGAAAAACTCCAAATGCAAACACAAAGCAAAATAAAAGGTAGATAGTAGGAAACCAAAGAGATTTTTTTTTAAATAGGAAGGGATAGATGGAAGGGGAAGTGAAGAAGGAAAGAACATTGAAAAAATAAAAGTTGAAGGAAAAATGGAAAATAGAGCTTTTGAAAATAGGAAAGAAATCAAGAGTTGGAAGGAGCAGGTAGGAATGAGAGGGGTTAGGAACAAAAAAGAACTGAACTGTGTTATGTCCACCTACCAACTTCCTGTTGTAAATGTAATCATCGTGCAGTGCAAGAATGCACTAATAAAAATGTAAATGAAACAATAAAATAACAAAAAAATTACATTCATCTTAGGGAACTGGTCCATGTACATATCGCATCTCCATGTATGTTTTATGTAGACAGGGGGTTTTTAAAGGATTTTTTTGAATTGGCATTCTAAAATTTCACTTATCTACACAAAATTTAGATTACAGACTATCAAATTTTATATGTGAAGGGACAAATAATAAATATTCTAAACTTAGCCCATAGGTCTGTGTCACAAATAGTTGATATCACGTAAGGAGTCAGCATCATAGACAATGCATAAATAAAAGGGTTGCGGCTATGCTCAAGGAAATTGTATTTGCCAAAACAGGTAGTGTGTTGGAGTTGAAGGCCCCTGATCCAGATCATAGGCTTTTCTGTACGAAGGAGAAGGTGAGAAAGAACAGTCAAAAGGTCAGTACCTCCTGGTCCATATTCCCATACCGCTATAATAGCTCTGAGCTAACAGCTATTTGTTTGATTGTTTTTGAGTCAGAGTCTCACTCTCTCCCAGACTGGCATTGGGCTCATAATCCTCCTGCCTCGCTGCCCAAATTCTGTGCTAACAGGTGCTATGATACCCACTTCACAAACAGCTCTTCGTAGATACTCATGAGGTGTAAAGTTTGACACAGTCCCCACTACTCCCTGTAAACTTACAACCCAGTCTGTTGCATTCATCAGCAATACTTTTTGGCCTGTGTAGATTGTGGACTCGATGGCGCTGACATAAGCTGAACCATGCGTGCGCAACAAAACTGGTATTCCGTGTGTTGCGCTAACCACACATGTATACACCAACTTCCTTAAAACATCTGCTGAAAAACTCAGATGGGCAAAAGTATGGATAGCAAGACTACAGTTGCGAAGAAATCAATGTGTACTCAGTCAGTGGCTAAAATGGCTTTGTTCAATAGATTGCTTGTGAAAATCTGCGGATGTGATCCCTGGCCTAGAGGAGCTGAGAGTTTAACATTCTGTGCGGCTTTGGAAAAGCTAAGTGCACACTGAGTATTGTGTCCTGTGTGTTAGGAGCTAGATGCTGTTCTTACTTAAATATTAACACCTGTGTTAAGAATCAAAGTCCAGGACAGAGTTTCTCCAGGTTTCGTCCTTGAACTATTTGTATGAGAATTCTGAAGTGTGGGGGAGGGGACACCTTCTTATGAATGGATGGCAATTACAGATTCCAACTCTCACCCCGACACACACACACACACACACACTCAGACTTCCTGGGTTAAGATTCCAAGATCTGGCATTTTACGGGACCCAAGGTGTTTCTTTTGCCCATAAAATTGGCTAAACTGCTCCTATAAAGCCACTACAGAATTATACTTCCCACTAGTTTATTGAACGTAGTTAAAATTTGTTTTTCAAAGAAAACCAGAAGGTTGTATCTTCTGGGACAGAGTCAATTACATGTAGGAACATCTATTTCAGAAACAATTAAGTGTTGATAAGATAAAAAGCTTCTTATCTCTGACTTTCAGAGTTCCACTGCTGGGTTTCCTGATAACTAGCTTTGTGGTGTCTGACTAGGCTCTTTCCCTCTCTGGTCTCAGTATTCAAACCAGAGAGCAGAAATGTGAAGTTGGCTTCAGGACTACCACAGTATCTTATAGGTGAAATACTGACTTTGCAATTCCTTGAGAAAAGCCCTGTGGTGGAGTGTATAGAGCTGACATATTTTGTTTGTGAAGTAGCAGGAAATTATGCTCTTACAACAGGTGGCCCACCCCACACTGTGACACCGTACCAGGGACTCTAAATTCCTGCTGCTCCAGAGGGGCTAACTTTTAATGTCTGAAGGGGCTGGTATTGCTAGTGCCCTGGTGGGTCTAGAGTGTAGCCAAGGTAAGAGCAGCCGCAGAGAGCAGTGGTGGCCAAAGGGATCTGATGACAAGAGTCACCAGGGCTGGTTAAAAATGCAGGCCCTCAGCCCCTGTCCTAAGCTTTCCAGTCCACTGAGCCTGGGATCAGTCCCAAGAACCCGTGTTTTCAGTAAACAACTGATGTGGCCACTGGTATTAGAAAAACTTGGGGAAATGTTACGTGAGACAGCTGCTTAGTATACGAAGCAAATTCAGTCTGACACAAGGGTTTTTTTTCTCCACACAGTCATTACCTCTGGATGCCTGGCAGGAAAGGAACGTCATGACAAAAGACAGACCAACAAAAGGAAAACAGAAACTCATCTGCATGTAGATTTTTTTTTTTTTTTGAAACAGGGTCTGGCTTTGTAGTTCAGGCTGGCCCTGAGCTCAGTATGTAGCCCAGGCAAGCCTCAAACTCAGCAATCCTCCTGCCTCTGCCTCCTGAGTGCTGGTATGACAGGCGTGAGCCACCACGCCTGGCACTGTGGTATGTGGTACTGATTGCTGGTGGGCTTCAGTCACCACACCCAGCATTTTATGTGGTTCCTGGGGATCGAACTCAGAACCTTGCACTTGCAAGGCAGGTGCCAGAACCACTGAGCTAAATTTCCGGCCCTGCATGTAGGTTTCTTATGTACACAGGAGACACCCAAAGAATGAGTGATTCTTAAAGGGTGATTTTGACTCCAGCTTATACAACATGTTCAATAGGAACAGTAAATTTTTAAAGAAATGACAGAGGTAAAGGACTTTGCCCTCCAGGAGAGGCTGTGTGGGGAGGGCTAAGAAGAAATAGCTGGTAAAGTCTAGTGAGTAAAAGGCTCCCATTGCAGACTTGTCCGATACCACCCAGGTGACTCTGTCTTCCGGGGATGATCTCCATGCTTTCTGGTGGAGGATGGTGGGTGGATGCCTTTGTCTCTGTACAACTTTGCCATAGTTTCAAGGACACAGCCTCCCTCTTAATTTGTCTTCGGTTCAGCAATACTCACGCTCAGCCTCTCCCACTAAAGAAGGAAGCTGAGAGCGGTAGCAGCCGGTTAGCCTGGGATCGCAGGGCCGGGCGTGCAGTTCAGCTGTGCGGCGTTTGCCCGGCAAGCGTGAGGCCTGGATTCATCCCAGAACCAAAGAAGGAAACGACAATCTTATAGGTGAGGAAAATGGGAAGGGAGGGCCTGGGGCGGCGAAGAGATGCGGGAAACGTCTCCAATCACCTTGTGGGCACAAGCATTACGTGGACGTAGGAGCTGACGTGACACCACAGAGGAGCACACGTGTCGCCGACACCGCGAGGAGGCAGAGGGAGTCTAAAAGAGAAACCCGTAAGGCCGTAGTGCTCGGGTTGGGTGGCGGCCCAGGGACCCTGCCAAACACTAGGTCAGCAGTTGGGAAAGAGATCTGGATGCGGACGAGGGGCGGAGAGGGCACCTGCCACCTTCTCTCTCTTACCAGCTCCGCTCAGGTGGGCGCCAGTGCCCACAGCTGCCCCAGAGTCGCCCGCAGCCTCCCGTGCAGGTCAAGCCAACTCAGACACAAAGAGCAGGGAGGCGAGTGCCCAGCCGTCAAGCACCAGGCTTGGAAAATGCATCCCTGTCCCCCTAAAATTGTGCCTGCTCCCCAAAGCGGTTCCTCCACTCCCTGTCCCCCAGCGGCTCCCAGAGAGGAGGAAAGCCCACTCCACAGCCTGGTCCCTGTTCTCCGCTGGCTTCGTCTCAAACCCTGACTTATCACTCTTTGACTTCCACAGGCAACTCACCCAAACTTCGGCAAATTTCGTTCCCTCTTTGGACTAACAAGAAAGCTCTACCTTTTGTTTTTTTCGGCCTTCTTTGGGCCTCTGAAATCCCGAGAGTTATACTGTGAAAACGGGTTTGTCTGTCTGCTTCGTAGGGAAGGGCATAGTCATCCAGATTTCTGTTTAGTAACCTTTAGTGAATGTTTAAATTTTTAAAAATGTATTGCAGTGAAAGACATTAATCCCCGCCCTTGAAACACCCCCACATATTCTTCAAACATATGTAACCCACCTCCCCTGTGTGTGTGTTTATAATAATAGAAGCCTGGTGACCACTGGTGTTGCCCAGTGCCATCCAATACTAAGCCAGGCACATAAACAATATCGTTGTTCTTATGCAGTCAATTCACTGGATCTGGCACCATATAATTTCTGGCTTCGGGCTTTCCACCAAAGTCAAAATGACCCCAAAAAGTAAACATTTTGAATGGATTCAGGGCACTGATATAGCACAACAATGTAACTAAATGCCCTCGGGGCAGAGGACTTTCAGGATTGCTTCAGAAAGTGGCAAGGACAATGGGGTTTGTGTGTTCCAAGCATGTGGGAATATTCCGAGGCAGGGGTTAATGGCAATGTGTCTTTTAATAATTTTTTAAAAAATTTAAGCATTCACTGTCTTATTAGCCATTACAGGGCATCCTCATCTTACCATTTCATGCTCGGCTGCACAGACACGTCATCCAGCCACTGCACCACTAGCGCTCTAGTTATAATTCTTATTTGATGGTTTGAAAAGATTTTGATGCTTTAATGGACCGGGTGTCTCTGAACCAGTTTTATGGATAAGCACATTGTTATGTATTCATGACCACTATTTGCTGCATAATCTGGCTCTTTGTGCCACAGTGGCTGTGGGGAAGTACGGAACAACAGAAGGAAAATTTTAAATATTCAGGAAAGGCACTGAAGAGAGAAATCCAGCTCCCAGTGGAGAGCAGGAAGGAGGCCAGAGGGGAAGGGAGAAGAATCATCTTCATCAACAGTGAGGTCACAGAGCACTGCGGCTGTATGTCTTACTCCTGTGCTGAGCTTCGCGAGCCAAAGCCACATGGCTAAAAGGAAGAAGCCTCAGTCACAGTTCTAGAGTTAATCAGCCCTGCCTAGACTGGACGACAGCCAGTGGAGTATTTAGACAAGATTTTGTACTTGATTCATATGACTTCAAGCTATGTGGTTTTGATCTCCAGGCACCATATTTCTCATCATTACATGGGGTGTTCGGACTGGATCAGACACTATAGGTCAGTAGCTTATGGGCTACGTAAGTACTAACTGACCTTTGAGTTTTGGCCACGGGGTCCTTTATCTCTCCCTTGACCTCTCCCTCCCTTTCTCCCCGCCATTCTTCTTTTCCTTCCTTCCTTGAGGGCACTGGGCATTACACAGGAGTATTCTAGCACAGAGCTCCATCCCTGCTTCACTGTTTCTCTGTCTGGCTGCCTGGCTCACTCGCTGTCTCTCTCTCTGTCTCTTTCTCAATCTCTCCAAGTCCCTCTGTCTCTCTGTGTCTCTGTCTCTGTCTCCCCCACTCCAGGCTCAACTTAAATTTGCAGTCCTCCCACCTGTGCCCCTTCTAGTGTCAAGATTATAAGCGTGTATCGCTGACCTTGCTTATAAATTATTTTTTGGAGCTATACTTCAGAATCTGTATTTCCTTTGGCCATTCCACCATCCAATGTAGTATTCTATAATACTTTTAAAACAGAGTGATCCTTCAATTTGAATTACTTTTCAGTCTTTTAAATATACAGGAGTTTACCTAAAAGACGTGGATTTCGTACTTCCCTTGAAACTTTGGAAATTCTGGAGGAAACTCCCTGTCTTCCCATGTATTCTGGGTCAGTTAGCACTGAATTGCTCCTTCCCCGTTAGACACCACACAGGCCTTTCACTTTGCCTTTGTCTCCTCTACCTCTGTTACCCCAGACAATGGGGCAGATGGCAGCCAGTGCCATTACTTACTATCTCCTCTTGCGATACAGGCTTTGGAGCACTGATTATACTGATACTGCTGTGAAAAAAATAAATCAAAAGGCAGCTTGAGGGCCGGAGGGTTAGCTCAGTGGTTCCGGCGCCTGCCTCGCAAGCGTAAGGACCTGAGTTCGATCCCTGGTTACCACATATAATGCTGGGCGTGGTGGCTCACGCCTGTAATCCCAGCACTCGGGAGGCAGAGACGGGAGGATTGCTGAGTTCTCGGCGGCTTGCCTGGGCACCATAGTGAGCTCAGGGCCAGCCTGAACTACAAAGCAAGACCCTGTCTCCAAAAAGAAAAAAAAAAAA
>PVIC010041646.1:0-16204 GCA_004025085.1 Thryonomys swinderianus | reverse complement strand
GTCATCATTAGCACCGTCGCCTTTAGGAAGATGGAGAGCTTTCTCACCTTGCTGGAGCCTGCCAGATGAAACAGCTGATCCCCAAACAACACTTGGTTATAAAAATCATAGTCATAACCATTACAGACTTAAATAAAATTGACAGTCTTCCCGCTCATTCTGGAAAAGGACTGTAATAATTATAAAAATTTAAAACATAAGAACCCACTGCCCTTTCAGTCCAATATAAGAATATTATGAGTAAAGACCTGATCCACTGAAACACACACACACACACACAAAACCTTCTTCACATTTTTCAAACATAGGAAAGGGATAAACATGTCACAGTGCTTTATTTACCTTCCACTTTTCTCACACTTCATAGATAATTCCCTATTTTTCATTTTGAGACCATTCATAACACTATTTTCACCAGCCTTAGAAAGTGTGTCTGTATTACCTTCCCACCCAGGTCCTTTGCCACTTACTTGGTATTATAAACCTCAAAATAATCACCCAAACAAAGTAAAAGTGGAAAGTCTAAGTAGACAGCAATTTCACTGGAAGACAGGAAAGGAGAAGTGTAGAAATCTGAATATAATAGTAATTTTAGGTTTGCTACACCGACTTTCTTGGCCCTTGCATAGTGAGATTGGTGGAGCAGTAATCTTAAAGAAGTTTTATGAGTATTCATTTCAACCCATAAATGAAGAACTTTTCAGAAATGTTGAATGGCACCCCTTGATCGAATATTCATGTTCAAGGTTCAGCTGGGAAACAGTTATCCCAGGTACCTACTCAGTCCCAGCTACACACAAAATTCTGCTTGGGCCACACCGTTCAAGACCTTCCTGTTATTGTTTACAGCAGATGGGAGCAAACACTATACTTTGAACAACATATAGTCTATTGCCTGGTTTTTGCCTATAGTTTTATTGGAACACAGAGCACACATCTATTTACTTATTATATATGACTCTTTCCATGACATACAACAAAAGCTGAATAACTGGAATAACCATTACCTGGACCACAAGCCTGAAATATTTATCAGCTGGTCATGTGAAGAAAGAACTTCTTCTGAAGCAGAATAGTTGTCAGATTGTTTCAAGTCAAGGATCATGTCAGCCCATACTACCACCCCCATGCAAACAGCCACAGTGCAGGGCTTTCTGACTTCTCTTGTGAATCATACATGATTTGAGATGAACTCTTCCACTTACTAGAGGTAAAGGATAAAGTGGTGGTGATGGGAGGAAACAAAGACCCTTTTATAGTCCCTTCAAAATAGCTCACATTTATGCAATGATGATAATCATGTACTGGTGCTCTCCAAAGTATTGTTTTTAATAATTTATTTAATACACCAAATATCACTGTCAGCATATTTCCACATGAAGCAGCAGGGACTCCAAAGGTAACACAGTCATAGAATTAAAGTTTCAAATGGAAACACCTACTGCAGAACCACTAGATTTAAATTCTAAGAGACTCCATTTAGACATGTAGAAAGAAACCCTTCTGTTCCCACCTCCACCTAACCAGGGCTAGTTTGGTACAGACCTTGATGATGTCCTTGAAGTGTAGAGTGCTTGTCAATGATTTACGTCAATAAATCTTTCTAATCCACCTACTGCATTTCAGACCTGGGCACGGTGGTCATTTCCTTAATGGCACTTACAAGTTAACCAGAGTTTCCAGCATAAGAGTTTGTCCAGAAAAATGAGGACCCAATAATCAATTGAATCTGGTAGAAATCAGGTTGGTATATGCTATTTGACATCAGGTGACTGCACTGAAGAGTAAAGATATTGTTAAGAGAAAAGGAGTGCAGAATTTAGGGCCAGAAAGTAACTAATTTGGATTTGAAGCCTAACTTTGGAAGTTATCATGAATACTCTGAGCGTCAACTTGTTGTTTTTATAGTATAAATTATCCACTTCCCAAAGATGTCTAAATCTTTATACTTACTAGGTGTGAAGGGAGGTCACGGATGTGATGAACTCTGGCACAATGTCAGCACTCAACATTCTTTGCATTTTTCTTGAAAACGTGTATAAATTTCTCATAGTACTTTTATTTATCTATGTATTTACTTTTAAATTTTGAGACAGGGTCTCACTTTGTTGTTCAGTCTGGCCCTGAGCTCACTATGTAGCCCAGGCAAGCCTCAAACTCAGCAATCCTCCTGCCTCTACCTCCTGAGTGCTGGAATTACAGCCATGAGCCACTACGCCTGGCACTGTATGCCTAGCATTACAGTGTGTGGTACTGATTGCTGGTGGCTATGAGTCACCACACCTGATATTTTGTGTGGTTACCTAGCATCGAACCAGGGACCTTGTGCTTGCTAGGCAGGTGCCAGAACCACTGAGCTAGATCTCCAGCCCTGACAGTGTCATTCTTTAGTATGTATCTTTGCTTCAGTTCACTACAGTCACCTCTTGTTTCACTGGTTTGAATTCTCCACCAGTCATCTTTGTCCAGATTTCCCTAATGCTTTTCATCAAATTCACACCAGAAGCTGTTATCCAACCCAAGTATTGTCAGCCCATGGAGTAGGCATTCACCTGAGTCATTTCAGCTGTGAACAAAGGATAAAAATTGGTTATCTCTGTTTTCTAACATTTGTAGCCCAGCTTCCACAACTGGAAGTAATGGTTAGGACAGTAGAACTGTGGCTTAACTTCAGAATGCCCTTTGGAAGGTAGCTAAGCATATAGAATCAAGCGTGATATTAATCCACTAAAAAGGCAAGGGCAAAGCAATATGAAGGCTAACTAACATGTGAGAAGGAAATCAGTCTTCCGGTTCCCAGTGTGCTTTAAATAAGCAACTTCTGTCTTTGTCCCCTCCAGGAACTAGTCCTTACATGAAGTGCTTAAGGGCTACTAAAGGGGACACACTAAAGACTACTGAAATATGCATGTTAAGGACACATTATACCATGTTTTACACTCTGTATTATTCCCAGTGAATGTTAAACAGCAGCAAGAAGTTCAATGCACTATGCCCATAGTGGTAAAATATCTTAGTATCTTAGCCTCCTCAGTGAGGAGTGTATGTGGAGTTCATTGAATGTGAGGCCGGAAGTATTCCCCATGAAACAGGAAGCCGAAGTCCCATTTACCTCATCCAGTTTATCCTTAACAGCATTTGTTGAGAACCTGCTCAATCCCTCAGAGAACCACAGATTCATGCACTGGCTGCATTTGCGTTCAAATTTGTCAAACCAGCCCAAAGTGCTTCCATGGGTCTAGAAAAAAACGAACCCGCCAGCTTCGGCTAAAAGGTGAGCAGAGCACAGTAGGAATCAGATAACTGACCGTCCTTGCCCAGGGGCAGTTTCAGTCTGAGCGGAAGAGCTCTCTAGATGTCAAAGGTCTGAACAAGTGGGGAGCATGGGAAAGCCTAGTGCTCCACAATCTGGGACATATTTACAACTTTCGGGCTCTGAATCTCATGGTGATGCAAGAAAGAAATGCACCTGCCCTTAAGGTCCTGCATGTAACCATGAAGCAGGAAACAATGGAAACAATGGAGAAGACAAATCCAAAGGCCAAATGTCAAAAGTAAGAGCATTAACCCTGAATTGTGACATTTAAAAAATGTCCTGGGCTCATGTTGAAACTGCTAATGTGGTCATTTATTTGTCTATTTATAAAAGGGCAGAAAAAACCCTGAGATTTTTTAGCATGTGCAGAAATGAATCTTATTCTTCCTGAGAATGTGACAAGTTGCTGTTGTCAACCTAAGGTTCCAAACTAGGAAGTATCCGCTGGTATCCATCAAAACTTCCATAAGCAGCATATATGTCCTGAAGTGAAAATCATCAAACAAACTTTTGCTGAGACATAAGGTAGTAAATATTATAAAACGTTTGGGGCCGGAGGGTTAGCTCAGTGGTTCCGGCGCCTGCCTCGCAAGCGTAAGGACCTGAGTTCGATCCCCGGTTACCACATATAATGCTGGGCGTGGTGGCTCACGCCTGTCATCCCAGCACTGGGGAGGCAGAGACGGGAGGATTGCTGAGTTCAAGGCTTGCCTGGGCACCATAGTGAGCTCAGGGCCAGCCTGAACTACAAAGCAAGACCCTGTCTCCAAAAAGCAAAAAAAAAACGTTTGCACTTAATGGTAAAATGGAAATATTTATTCTAGGTATCCTTCTAATATGTTTGTTAAGTAATTTATCAGTGATATGTGCATGTTTCCATCTTTCTCCTCAGTCTTTATAATTAATGCAATGCCACTATAGTGGGGGAAAAAAATCTCTGTAGAGTTTTGATCAAAAAATCATTAAAGGGCTGGAGATTTAGCTCAGTGGTTCTGGCGCCTGCCTAGCAATCGCGAGGTCCTGATTTTGATGCCTGGTAACCACATACAATAATACTGGGTGTAGTGACTCAAGCCCACTAGTAATCAGTACCACATACCAGAAAGCAGGGCATGGTGGCTCTGTATTCCCAGCACTCGGGAGGCAGAGGCAGGAGGACTGCTGTGAGTTTGAGGTTTGTCTATGATGCATAGTGAGCTCAAGGCCAGCCTGAACTATAAAGTGAGACCCTGTCTCAAAAAAAAAAATCATTAAATATGCATTTCTCAAGCTAGTAAGCCGTCAGAAAATTTTTGTTTCCTAATTAAATAACTATAAAATTATTGAATCACATACTTTAATCAATATTTCTTTTTATGCATGACCATACAATAGCAAAAATCACCTATAAATCTATTCAGGGCAAAAATAATTTTCTCCTTAATGTGTTGGAAATGGTTGATTAGAAATGTCCTTTGTCCTGTTTCCTTAGAAATATATATGAGAGAGTAGCTAACAAACATTTAAACTTTAGAGGAAATACAATTGCCTTTATATTTTGAGAGCTGTAGAGATGGTTGATGGTTCTGCTGATAAAAGGTCTAAGCCAGTGATCACTGAGCTCTGGAGCTACCTTCTTCTTTTAGTCTTTCATCGAACGTCCTTCAGACGCCGTGCCCACATCCTGATATAGTGTTCCTCCCTTGGGGACCACGTTTACTATCGTTGTGGAGGCCAAAGGCTGATGTATTGCTTTGCTTAAAAATAGCAGCCTCTGATCCTGTTCATTTACAGTCCTTGAAATTTTCTTAATACTGGACACTGTGGCTTTGTCTCCCAGAAATGTATATCGGTGTCAGTGTTGCTTTTTAAAACAACGTCCTACACTGGCTCTTAAAGTGTAACACATCGACCTTTTATCTGAAGAGTGACAGAGCTTGATGATGAAGTGAGAAACACTTGAGTCAGCGGCCAGAAGTCTGACGCCGTCTCTTACCGCTTCAAGCTGTGTAATCATAGGACGTTACCTTTTTCACCAATATCTAGAAAGAGTATAATAATGCTGCACATCACGTCTAAAGCTGTGAAGAATCCGTTCAAGCAAAGCACTACAGAAAATATATAGTACGAGGGGCTGGGGATTTAGCCTCAAGTGGTACCGTGCCAACCTTGGATGCACAGGGCTGGAGTTCGATCCCCAGTACTGCAAAAATAACTAAATAAATACACACACACACACACACACACACACGGTACATTGCAATAGCAAGCTACTTTTGCAGTAAACTCAGCATTCACCTATAGCTTTTCATCACTTTGGTAGGTACAAAAGGTTTACATGGCTCTTGTGTGTATTTTTTGTTTGTTTTAAGAGATGTACTCTGCCCTAGAGTGGCAATGCTGGCAGAGTAAAGAGGAAAAGCAAGAATGCGGAATCCAAGGGATTTGGAGTAGATTCTACCATTTTCCTTTCACACCAAGTATGAACTTAAACAAGCTATTTGAATCTCTCGATTCAGTTTCCTGTTCTTTAAGGTAGCAATCACAAATGAAAATCAGTGAAACATTACCTTTAGGATCTGACTGAGTAATACATGCACAAAACAGCAGTTGAGATGTGTTCACAAAATACGTGAATGTTTAGAGATTGCAGTAAACACCACGTTGCCATTAACCCCTTCAAAATACTGCCCTCTCCTGTGAACACACTCATCTCGTCCTTCTTACCACCTTCTCCTTCACGAGTGTCTTTGCTGCCCTGATTGCTGCAGCGGCTGGGACCATTCAGGACTGTTGCCTTTCTTAGTCCGTTTGCCTTTGGGCAGGAGCTGGAAGTCTCACAGAAATTGCCACAAACACTTTGATTCACTTCAGGATATCAGGCCACCCACAAAGGACACTCCCGACAGAGAAATGCCTAGACCGCTTTCAGAAAGTGTCAAGAAGATAGGAGGAGGATTTGGAGGGAGATTATTGACAGTGTGTTTTACTGTAATAAATACTTTTAATTTTTTATCTAACAAGTCACCATAAGTTTAGACTGCCCTCTTAATATGGGTTATGATTTGCAAAGTAGGTTGAATCCAGGGCCCCCTGTTTTATAATCCCGTGGCACCAGCTGTGAATTTCGTGGGTCAGTGCAAACCGAGCCTTCCCTGATTTACTTTTGTTTCTCACGGAAACAATACAGACTGAATTTTAGTGCAGTCGGATACACTCTCGACTACTTATGTGAACAACTAACTGCTACGATGCTCCTTTTCCTATCCCGCCCTGAAGGTGTCTCCCTCAGCCGCCAAGAGCTGCCCACCGGAGGCCCTTTTTCCACCCAGAGGAGCTAGGACCAGTAACTGGCCAAGGGAAGGATTCCAGCCCCACCCCCCAAAGCACCCCAGTCTGGGGCGCCTCCGAAGAACCGCTCTAGCTCCACACGGTCCGACGTTTTCCTCCACTGTCGCCACACGCGCGCAGCGGCTCCCTCTGCCGCACCCACACTGTGCGTCTTCCTCACAATGTGTCTCCTGAGGGCTCTCCAGTGAGCCTGTCCCGCAGGTCCGTCCCCAGAGACCGAAGCCGAGGAAACGACCTCAGGTCCCTCCTAGATGAAAAGCCAGATGTTTCTAATCTATGGGACACAGCGGGAGCAGGGTGGATTCCCAGTGGAACAGCTCTAAGAACTTCAGCCACCCTTCGAAAGCCCTGGCGTGTAGCATGTGAGTCTATGAGAGGACACACACACAGCGTGTTTACTGAAAAATTTTTGGAAAGAATATTATGATCTTGCTTGTGAAATTACCTAGCTATGATATAATCGATACAGTTTATAATGGGTTATAATTTTCTCAGCATTTTGAAGGGTTAAAAACTCTCGCAAAGTAGAAAAAATAGGTCCATTAAAGTGTTTTTAAATGTTATAAAACTTTTACAAATACTAAGCCTAAAAATTAATGCAGTTGACATAAGGTGATGTCTTGCAAACATTTAATTATACATTTATTCATTTTAATTTTGGGATTTTCTTTTTGTATCCCAAAGCAAATACATTGAATTTCATGTACCCAATTTTTTTTAATGAAGCTTTTTGAAAATCTCATAGGCCATTGAAACTTTCAAAGGTTTTGAAAATATCTAAATAGCAACCTAGTATACATTTGTAAGAGATAAGACCAAAACTTTTTCCTTTTTCTTATACCTCTTCTTTCTAGGCTAGTGCCAGTTAAGTACAGTCTTGTTTAAGTGGACTCTTACTCAGACCTCACTAATTTTGATAAAGAGAGAAAAAAATACAAACATAGAATAGTTGAACACAAAACTAACAAGGATAGTCCCTTTCATATTTCTGAGGAAGTGTTTAATTTCCTTCATTTTTATCTTGGTTGTACAGGCATGTCTTCTTTATAACTGCTCCCAGTCAAATGTGAGTTGTCTTCTTTAGCTTAATAAAGCGATACTTCACATAGCATTCTAAACGTGGCATGCTATAGAGTGTAACTAAACACAAATCTTCATGGGTCACTGTCCTCTAGTCTCAGAAAACTGGCTCTTTAAATCACTTGTTTTAGCTCTTTGTGAACTTAAGAAATAAAGTAATAGACACAGGTGTGTGTGTGTGTGTGTGTGTGTGTGCGCGCACATGCGCGCACAGGCAAGAAGGACAGAACCTGAGAGACACGGAGAGAAATGAGGTTTCATAGTCCCCAAAGCCTCGTGCACTCAGAAGTAGGCCTTTTGTTAAGTACCTGGATAACAGGAGTGACGGAGTAATGTGCGGGCTCATCCTCAGACCAGTTCATATCTAATGTGTGGCTGGGTAGTGGAGCCTGGTTAGAAGAGGTGGGTCACTGAGGGCCTGGTCTGAAATGCCATTTCCCTTCCTGAATCCTCCCTTTCCTGTCTTGTTCCCGGGCATCGGGGCCTGAGCACCTCTCCTCCTGCACATGTTCCTCCATGCTGCTACTGCCTTGCAGCCAATCAATGATGGGCTGAAAAATGAGAGCCAGAATGAGCCTCTCTTGCTTTAACTTAGGAGTGCTGAGTGTTGAATCACAGTGCTGAGAGAGCTGAGTAGGAAAGATTCTGGTACCAGAGAAGCGAGGTCATCACTGAGTATTTGGCTGTGTGGTTCAGAAGCTCTTAGAACTCTTTTATGTGAGAGTTCAGAGAAGTCTGCAGACGCCAGCTAGAGAAGCCCTGGAATGTCATGAGCTATGGTGGGAGAGTTTGGCTGGAGCTCAGAGGACCAGAACGCTAACTGAAGTGCAGACAGCAATGGCCAGACTCAGGAGCTTTCAGCTGCAAACAAGGAGCCCACTGACAGCTGGACTCAAGATGAGATGTAACACTCTGGCAGCAAATTTGTCCGTATTTTGTTCATGTCTAAGACTCTTGGATATTATAATTAAAGGTAGTAGACTAATCCGGGGGAGGAAATTTTTAACATTCAGGCTGCAGCATGCATTCTGCTGGAGATACTTAACCACATTTATTCTGAAAATCAGGATCAGGAAGCCTCTTGAAAAGTTTTCAGTTTTGCCAAAAAGGAAGTACCTATGAATTTGGTGCCTTAAAGAAAGGACAACCATATTAAGACATTGGTTCAGCAAGTTAATGAAAATATTCACATGAATATGTGTTACCTGAACTAGCGGTGCTACTTGTAGAAACTGTGAAAATGTGATTTTTAAACAAAGCATCTTTGTTCTCTGTTATCAATATCTCCTACAATATGTGTGAAAAACAGTTTAGAGTTTTTTTTAACTTGAAATAGTCCACAAACTAAATTGTAATCCCAGTTTCTCAAAATTGCATCTTAGTTTGATGTAAAATTTATCATTTAAGTCTTCTAAGTATGAAAAAAATATTAGATAATTTAAAAGTATAGAATCAATATTGATTTATATTTTAAAATAAATTCAACCAAATGCATATGAAACATATGAGCAAGTTAGAAGAACAGAATAAACTTCAGTTTATGATCCCTTTGCAGGATTTGGGAAGGATCAGCGTATCCTGGTATCATGCTCTGGATGGTAAAACTCTGTTTCAGAGAGTGCCCACCAAAACCTGCTTCCAGGGAAGCAATCCCAAAGCATTTTCAGTGAAAAGGAATATTCACAAATTCCTTTATTTTCCTTCTCATACTGTACATAACTCATCATTATTTTTCAATTACTTCTCATGTAAACCTCAGTATTTCAGTCATCAAGACACTTACTCTGTTGAAAGATCCAGAATATCAACAGGAAAAACCGTATTTTAACATGCAGATATCATTTCCCTGTCAAAAGTTGTGATGTAATGTCTCTGGAGATGCAATGTAATGTCTTTAATTTGTGATGTAATGTCTTTAATTTCTCAACTTCAGATGTCTCATTTGTAGAAAGCAGGTATTAGTGGAATAATTTTAAGGATATTGAAACAGCTGTGTCAAACGGAACCTCTAATCCCAGTGTTTTGGGGAATCTCCAAATTGATTTCCATAGAGGTTGAACCAGTCTACACTCTGACCGGATGAGCAGAATGATTATTTTTCCCCCATAGCCCCACCAACATTTCTTATTGGCTGATCTCTTTTTTATTTTTTAGTTGCAATAGCATTTTTTAAAAAATAAATTTATGGGTACATTTTAAGTATACATTATTTTCACTTTCATCATTGAGAATTTGTACCTGCTCATGATATATCTTTTTTTTTTGTTTGTTTTTGTTTTTGTTTTTGTTTTTGTTTTTTGAGGCAGGGTCTCGCTTTGTAGTTCAGGCTGGCTCTGAGCTCACTATGTAGCCCAGGCAAGCCTTGAACTCAGCAATCCTCCTGTCTCTGCCTCCCGAGTGCTGGGATTACAGGCGTGAGCCACCACGCCCGGCTCATGATATATCTTGATTCTTATTTTTCCCATCCCCCTGCCCTCCCTCCAGCCCCCACTCCCCTATATACATATGCTTTGTTTCCTTTTTTTTTCCTTTTTACCTGAAAATATTTTCTTCCCCTTCTTTGTTTTCTTGATAGCAGCCATTATCTCTGGGGTGACATAGAATTTCAGCATTGTTTTCATTTATGTTTCTTGAATAACCAGTGATATTGAACATTTTTCATATGTTTATTTGCTGTTTCTGCTTCTCTGTCTGAGAAGTTTCTCTTCATTTTAGATGCCCATTTTAAGACAGGGTCTTTAAATTGGGGAGGTCTTCTTTTTTACAGTTCTTTATATATTCTAGATAGTAGTCCTTTGAGGAACAGCTGGTAAAATTTTTTCTCACATTGTAGCTTGTCTTTCACTCTGTTGGGAGTTTCTCTTGCTGTGCAGAAGCCTTTTAATAAGATGAGATCCCAGTTGTTGATTCTTTGTGCTGGTTCCCATGCTGCTGAAGTTTTGTTCATAAAGTCTTTTCCTATCCTAAGTCTTCTGAGTTCTAACTAACCTGTCTTTCAACGCCTTTAATGTTTCTATTTTAGTTTTTAGATCTTTAATCCATTTTAATTTTACTTTAGTACAGGATGGGAGATACACTCTATTTTTAATCTTTGGACAGTTGAAACACAATTTTCCCAGCACTGTTTATTAAACGGGCTACCTCTCCTCCAGTGAGATTGTTTGGCTCCTTTGTCAAAGATGAGATGGCTGAATATGTTTGGCTTACTTTTTGTGTGACATCAGTAGGAAAAAGGAAGATATATAATGCCAGGTGTGGCTCCACTTACCAATCAAATGTCATGTTTAAAAACTGGGCTTAATAACCTAAGGTCAGTTGGTAAAGTTAACTAATCATTTATTGCCTAAGAGTTTGCAACTGTGGAATAAAGGTGATTATGGTAATATAGACCACAGGTTATCATCACAATTCAACAACATAATTTACTGTAAATATATAGAATGTGCCTGCCAACAAGGGATTCATAGTAGATGAAGCAATATTTTTATGAGTATAGTTAATGTGATACAAAAACGTAACTTACACACTTCCAGTTCACTGCTTTACAAAATTACTCTGTTTTAGAAAGGTAAAAAGAAGTCCGAAAGAAGTAGCAGACGATGTCATATGCTCTGTCCCATGGCTTTTAAAACCTATCCTTGCAGAGTAGATCTCAAATGACCTTAGTCTGGTACAAATCAGAGATAGTCTGCTGTCTGTTCTAGCTAAAGACAAAATGAGAAAATCATGCTGTGTGTGTGTGTGTGTATGTGTGTGTATTTCACTGGCTCTCCTTTCTTCAGAAAGACTCTAAGATCATGACTATACTGAAATTTCTGGCATTATAATTTAGAGGTACTTTGATTTCTAGCTTTGACTCTGATTCATTTGGTTGCCATAGTGGACCAGATGCTTAGCATAATAAATATTTCACTTAAAAAATAAGGATAAATACAAATCTTAATCTTAAAAAACTTGACTTTTCAATAGAATGCCAAAATACAGTGCTTATAGCTCTTCCAGTCAGTTTCAATTAGTGAGAGCAAAACTGTATTTCTACAGCAGGACTCCAAACTTTAGTCAAAAGTACCCTTGTATTTTAAAATGATTTTAAAAGACACAATCAAGAAAAAGACATACAGCACCATATGGCTCTGGATTCCTGTTTAAATATGCAAAGTAGAAAGGAATCTACGCTTGACTTTCATCTTCTTACGTACTTTAGAATCTGAATAAATGTGAATGCTTCCACTTGAAGTTATTGAATCATTTGTATCAATATCAATATCTATGCTCAAAGAAAACTGAGAATGGAAATATGTAATCATTTACCACAACTATATTTCCATACTAGCACAGACCAATAGGAGCAAAATGGCTCATTATTCCTTATGGAAGTCCAGACCCTTCGTGTAAAATTGGCTTTCTGATAATCACCATGATTTATATCTTGACAAGTTAGTGTGTTTGAATTACATAAATTGTTTCACCAAGCCCTGTATAAATCTAGATAACCAAGAAAAGCCAAGACAGAATCTACCTAATTTAAGTCAAGATTTCCTCATGAATAAGCAAGGTGCTGAGAGTTATGAAGCTCAGGTTCTCCTCAGCTCTGCTGATGCTTGAAATACGTGGCTGATCCTCAAGGACTTCATCCGTAGAAGAAAGAACTAGAGAAAAATATCTTACAATGAAGTGTTGATTTATTTTCAATTGTATTCTATGGAAGACAACCGAGGGAAAAGCTTTCCTCTCCTCTTAAAAAAATTTTTATGGGTTCTTTTTCTCCAACTGTGAAGTCATAAGCAATAGACGATCCTCAAATGACATTACACAATAGCTCCGTGATTGAATCTGGCCTTGCAGGAGCCGATTTGTTTTTCCAGTGCTCCCCTCTGCGTCCTGCTAGGATTGGGGTTGGGTCGGACCTGAGCTTCCACCTTACGTTCAGGGAACGCACGGCTCTTCTCCCTTTCCGTTCTAGCGCCGCCCGGTTCAGGCAGCCGAGTTCAGTGGTGTCAGTTACTGCGTTCATTACTGCAAGAAATTAAATGATTAGCATTGAACGGAGCCAGCAATTCTGCTGGCTTGATGTCCCCCAGAAGAGACTGGGCTGGCAGGCTGAGACGTAACTGGACAGCTACGGTGGCATCGTAACGTTTATTGCTCTCAGCCTGTATTTACTATGTCTAACAGCAACATTTTTTTTTTTTCTTTTTGAGACAGGGTCTCGCTTTGTAGTTCAGGCTGGCTCTGAGCTCGCT
The DNA here is from genome assembly GCA_004025085.1 of Thryonomys swinderianus. NCBI lineage: Eukaryota > Metazoa > Chordata > Mammalia > Rodentia > Thryonomyidae > Thryonomys > Thryonomys swinderianus. The sequence goes on along the minus strand of PVIC010041646.1, from coordinate 3,235 downwards.
ATGTAGCCCCGGCAAACCTCGGACTCAGCAATCCTGTCTCTGCCTCCCGAGTGCTGGGATTACAGGCGTGAGCCACCACGCCCGGCACTGTGGTCTGTGGTACTGATTGCTGGTGGGCGTGAGTCACCACGCCCAGCATTGTATGTGGTTACCGGGATCGAACTCAGGACCTTGCGCTTGCGAGGCAGGTGCCGAAACCACTGAGCTAACCCTCCGGCCCTAACAGCAACATTTTAATCATACATGCCTTCCAATTCATTCTTATCTCATAAAATTATATACTTTGCTCTTACATCGAAACAGGGTTGTCCCAAAGACCTCTGACTACTGAATATATGAGAGTTGGTTTTGCTGAACATTATTGTGACTAATTTTACCTACTTTTTAATGCTTTTTTGTATGTTCTGCACTTTTGTAAGCATTTATTTGTAAGAAAATGCTATTTCCACTTGGAAAAATGTTAGAAAACCTGAAGACTTTTAAATTTAGCAATCGTATTCAAGTGTTTTAATATTTTACACAAATTATTTCTTTGGCGATTTAGAATTCTACTTTGAGAGAACTTTTCCAAGTTACAGTCATATTTTTATACCTTCCATCAGGACTTCATGTTACTATAGCTTTTTTTCCGTAAATAGGCACTTTTTATTTTCCTTTGTACCTATGAAATTCTACTTAAATATTCACTACTCTGAAACTTAACTGCCTAAATATTTTCCGTAAAAACTTTACATTAAACATAAGTTGTAAGGGGAGAGATTGTTAAACCTAGGACTCTTGCTAGAATATGAAAAACTTACTGAAAACAGTTGTGAAGTGCTGAATGATAGTAAATATCAGAAGATTCACTGTAAATTCAAAGGTTGTTGCTTATCGCTAATGGTAATGTAAGATAGCATCATTTTTCAAGAAGATAGCCATATTTATAAGACAAAATAGACAATCAGTCTACAAACCAGTAATTGCGCTCATGGACAAATATCTGTTGGAAGTGACAACGTGTGTTTGCAGAAAGCCTTGAACCTGCGTGTTCAGAGAAGCTTCACGGGAGTATCCAACTGAAACAGCCCTGGTGTCCACTTCGATGGGTCAATGTTTAACCAGGCTGCGGGGCTCACACGCCATGGGCTGGTAGTTTTCAGCAATGAAAAGGAGCAAAGACTGATGTTTTCAGAGTGAAAGAAGAGGGGAAAAAAGAGAATCCTGTTTAATCCACTTATATAAGATTTTTGAAATGAGAACATTATAGGTATAGAGAGCACCATCAGAGCTGGTCGCCGTGGGTTAGCACAGATAGGAGGAGGCGGAGGGCACCCCAGATTGTGATGCTGCTGTGTGTTTGACTCTGGCCTTGGATACACGGAACTCCCTGTGGGACGGAGCTGCCTAGAAATGAGTCCACACAGAGAGGCAGAAGGGAAAAGTAAAAAAAAAAAAATCTCAGTATCAGCACTGGATTATGTCCGTGTCACATTGTAGTTGTGACATTGTACTGCAAGTTCACCAGTTATTATTACTAAGAGAAAATAAGCAGAGGTTATGTAAGGGATTACCGTGTCATTTTTTTCAAATCAATGCAAATCGACAGTAAAGCAAAATCACATGACCCATTGAAAATACCCTTGAAAGCCTTGAAGTACAGCAGTGTGTAGACATCGGATACTGCACCTGTCAGAGGAAAAGAAGAGAAGAGCGGGAGGGAAGGACACGTGACCGGATGTTCACGCGGGAAACACGCTGGACTGTCACGTGTTACCCACGAGGAAAAGTAAGCCAAAGGAGCACTAGGAGCGCGATGCTTAAAAAGCACAGAAGCATCAAAGTGAAAAAACTTTTAAACACGAGCAGTAACACTTTAAAACTGAATTAGTAAATCACATCTCTGAAAAGTGTGCAGGAAATTCTTGCAATTTAAAATAAATTATCAGAATGATTACCACAAAATCACTACTTGTCTTTGAAAATTAAATTTTGAAAAAGAATAAACAACTCTATTTGCAGACTTACGTTGAATTAATGCTGATGCTTTATGAAATATTGAGACATATTCTATTTTAGGATTTAGTGGTTTTTCAGTATTATTTACACTGCATCAGATATATAGTGGTAGGTATCTTCCTGTGTCATAAGAAACTACTATGTGCATGCCGTGTAGTACTACTCTGCTATGAAGACAAACAAATGTGTCCTTTGTAGGAAATTTCATGCCTCGAGACCATATTGTTAAGTGAAACAAGCCAGAACCATGAGCTTGAATACCACATGGTTTCTCTTATATGAGAAATCCAAGGTGTAAATTAAGAATAAAATTAAAGGAGAGACAATAGGAAATAGGGAGATCTTTCTCAAATGGGAGGAGAATCAAGGTATGGATGGGAGGAGAGAAAGGGGATGAAAACGTATATTAAGGTGTGTTATGGGGCCAGAGATTTAGCTCACTGGTTCCGGTGCCTGGCTAGCAAGCGCAAGGTCCCTGGTTCAAGTCCCAGTAACCTCATACAACAAAACTGGGCATGGTGACTCACACCCACTGGCAATCAGTACCACACATCACAAATGCCAGGCTTGGTGACTCAAACCTGTCGTCCCAGCACTCTGGATGCAGAGGCAAGAAGATTGCTGAGTTCGAGGCTTGCCTGGGCTACATAGTGAGCTCAGGGCCAGCCTGAACTACAATGCAAGACCCTGTCTCAAAAAAAAAAAAAAAAAAAAGATGTGTTATGTACAGGAACCAACTCCACACAAATAATCTAATATTACATACTGCAAATGTGTAACAAAAAAACACTCAAATGAAACACATTCCTCTCACAATGGTTTTTAAAGGTTACATGAAAAAAATAGTCTTACTAATAAATGAAACTGTTTTCTGTGATAAAAGAATGGAGAGCTGGAAGAGAATATTTCAAAGTTGAAATATTTTAGTGAACTCAGTTATACTTGTACTTTAATTTTTACATAGATTTTTATTGGTACCTGCTTGTGATATGTAATGGAGACGTAGATTGTGATGGGGTCACACATAAACATATTGTAGCTTCCCATTCCTTTCCCACTCCCTTCCACTCTTTAAGAAAGCCTCAAATTAGTAGAAAAGTAATTCACTTGGGAGAACCCTCCCCTTCAATAGGATAGTAAAAGATATCTGTATTGAATTTTGAATGGGCAAAATTCCTGAATCATATGCAAAAAAAAAAAAAAATAGGTGGAACCTAGATAATTTAAGAAGAGAAAT
>PVIC010041645.1:0-16135 GCA_004025085.1 Thryonomys swinderianus | reverse complement strand
ATACAATTTATTTCTGATATTGATCCTGTAACCTAAGTTTGTCTGTTGACTCTGAGTTTTCATGGTTACCATTGTTTTGTAAAATCTTGGATATTTTCTGTTGAAACGATCATGTCACATATAAGTTTAATCAGTTTTATGTTTTATTGTTTGCCAACTTTTGATATAGACTAAAATATCCAATAAAATGCTTACCAGAACTGGTAATTTGTCTTATTTTTTGTCGTAGAAGAAATGTATTCACTCCAGGATAATAAAGCTATATTACTTGATGTTAAAATAGTTCTTATATCTTTAATTTTCTAAGAGGATATTTCAAAATTATTGGAATACAATAAATGTGTCTTCTACATCCATTATGCTAATCATGTAACTTCCTTATTTTATTAACAAGGTGAACTGATTGATTTTTCAAAAGTCAAAAAGCATTCTTGTGATAAACTCCACTTGTTCATAATATAGTTATGTATTGATAAATTCTATATGCCTATATTCCATCTACAATTACCAAACTTATAATTAAGAAGAAATTTAGAAGTTTTTATATATACATTTTATTTTGATATCTGGTACTGTAAAATGAATACTGGTTTATATAGATTTGGCATCATTTCCTTCAATGGACTTTTCACTGTCTTTACTAGTGAAATTGTTGTTTAGGAACTCTTTGTAGTATTTTAGATAAATTAATTTTTAAAATATCTCTATAGTTAGTCAGGCTTTTTTGTCCTTAAATTAGATTTAATAATTTTATGTCTTCCAAGAAATTTGTATCTCATCCACTCATATAGATGCATGTAGAGTCATTATTCCTCTTATTATCCTTTTAATGACCATGGAATCATATGTTACTACTCATTAACAATTCTAATATTCTACAATTTTCCTTAGTTTATTAATAACCATATATTAAAGTTAATCTGTTTTAGCTACCATTTTAAAGAACTATATGTTGAATTCTAAATTTGCTGATTTTTATGTATATGTAATGGTATTTTTCCTCTTTATTATTTCTTTTGTCATATTTGATTCATTCTTTTTTGCTATTTATTTTTCCATTTATTAAGGAACACAGTCTTCTTATTAAAAAGTTTATTCTTTTCTAATTAAGAAAAAGATTTCATTTCTGAATGATTTGAAAGTGTTCTGCAGACCAAGAATCAGTGTGTCAGTGGGACTCACCTCATCACCTTTTCTTTTCTACATTGTCACCAAATCCTGGGTATGCAGTGACCCATACACTTTGTTCATTTTGAAAGCCATGAATAGTGGGAGAGGTCTTATGTTGGTCACTCCAACACAACTAGAAGCATAAGTCATACTTATATACTTTTAAAATGAAGAGGCACATTTGCAAAAGAGAACCTATTTTTTCCAAGTATATATTTTTCTGTATAAAGTGGTTAAAATACAAACAGAAATAAGACCAACACATCTGTCCCTTACAGTGTAGCTTTCACAGTGCATGTGGAGAAGTCTTCCATGAACATCTGCTGCTTCAAGCACCATGCCAGAGCCCTGTCAGCTTGCAAAGCAATGCCAGGGTTAGTCATGGCCAGCCTGTGAGCAGCAGAAATTACACATTTCAAAGATAACTCCAGCTAGTACCATCAACAACCTGTATTTCTCTGTTTTGAAAATGATAGTAATAACCACAGAATGATAGCATTCAAAAATAAGGGATAAAAGGGCTTAGGTGTGGTACAACTTATCTAACAAGGAATATTGCTAAGTGCGTAGGATTCTTACTGCAAATATATTGCTCAGTTATTACCATGAAAATACTTATGGAATCTGGGAGTAGGATATATTTAAAATAGCAAACAAATAAATTTGGTCATAAACACCCACCAAAATAAATGCTACAGCAAAAGGCACACTTTACTCAGCCATATAAAAACTTTTTCAAATTTCACAAATATATTATTGAAGAAATTAAATACATCATAGATTAAAGAGGATGATTTAATTTTTATAAATCTCAAAATGAAGCAAACCAAATTATATTGTAGACATAGCTACATATCTACATTAAAGAATATCAAGGATTTATAAAAATTCATAACTCAGGGTAATGGCTATCCCAAAAGAATGGCCATTCCTATGGCCATTGATAAGAGATTAAATAGAGGAAGAATCAATTTCTGATTCACATAGACTTTATCTTCATGTGTATAACAGAAGAAAATACTACAATATTCAATAAGAACTGAAGTAAAAAATTAAAGGCAGCCCATGTACTTTATAAATACAAGACCTAACCTCAGGGATGATATAATCAGTAGAAAATCACATAAGAATTCTCTCCAAGGACTTAAAAGTATGCATATTTTTCAAATTTCATGCCTTAAATACTACATATTATAATGTAATATTTAATCAAGCAAGTTCTGTGATCAAAAAATGAAACCATATTTTTCATTATATAACATATTAAAAATATCACAATTTTATTTTTGAGTAAGAAGCTCTTCAGAAATAATCTAAGAAATGGAAATCTCTGGGAAACCCAGACAGTTTTACTCTAACATTACATCCTTGATATGTAAGGTATTTTGCTCAGGGCATGTAGTTGCATTTATGGTTCCAAGGTTGCCTCTCTCACTTACCTTCTCATTGTCCATTTATTATTACCTGGGACAATGAGCAGGTTCAGCTCACAGGTTTTAAACTGTTGGCCAACTTGCCTTGGTAAAGACATACCGTGAGCAGTAAATGAAAGCAAGGACCAAGGTGCATCCACTTTTCAAGACTTAGACTGATATAATGCTTAGAACTTTGATCCATTTTGATTTTATCTTAGTATATCGTGGGAAACAAAGGTCCAGTTTCAGTCTTCTGTTAACAGAAGACCAGTTTTCCCAACATGACGGTTAAATAGGCTAGTTTTCTTCCAACATATGTTTTTGGTCCTTTTGTCAAAGAGCGGATGGCTGGTTATGACTTAGGAGGTTTCTATAGCCTCAGTTGTTTTTTGTTTGTTTGTTTGTTTGTTTGTTTGTTTGAGACAGGGTCTCGCTTTGTAGTTCAGGCTGGCTCTGAGCTCACTATGTAGTCCAGGTAAGCCTCGAACTCAGCAATCCTCCTGTCTCTGCCTCCCGAATGCTGGGATTACAGGCGTGAGCCACTACGCCCGGCACTGTGATATGTGGTATGCAGTATTGATTGCTGGTGGGCGTGAGTCTCCACGCCCAGCATTGTATGTGGTTACCGGGGATCAAACTCAGGACCTTGTGTCTGCAAGGCAGGCGCCAGAGCCACTGAGCTAATCCTCCGTCCCATAGGACTATATTATTTTTATCTCTATTGCTTTTTAGTATAACTTAAAGTCCAGTATTGTTATGCATCCTAATTTGCTCTTACGGGCCATTTATTTTCACTATTCTTGGTTTCTTATATGAATTTTAGAATTGTTTTCTCTAGTATGTAAAGTATACTATTGGTATTTGGATTGGACTGTATTGAATTTGTATAACAGTTTGGGAAGTGTAACTATTTTGACAGGTTTATTTCTGCCTGTCCAGAAACAAGGGGCATCTTTCTGTTTTCTGGTATTTACTTCAATCTCCTTCCTCAAAATCATGTAGTTTTCTTTACAGAACCTTTCATTTCCTTGGTTAGGTTAATTCCAAGGTATTTCATTCTTCTTGAAGCTACTGTGAAGGGTATCACTTTCATAATTTTCTTCTTATCCCATTCATTGTTGATGCATACACAAATGCTATGGGTTGTTTTTTTGTTTTTTGGTTTTTGGGTTTTTTTTAACCATGGAAGCAGGGATCTAACTCTGGTCCTAATGCTATGATTTTTAAGAGTTGATCTTGTGTCCTGATACCTTGCTGAAGTTGGTTACTGACTCTAAGAGTTTTTTCTCGTGGAGTTCTTTGGGTCCTTTATCTAGAGTATTATGTCTCAACAAATAATAATTTAAGTGTTCCCTTTCCTATATGCGACCTTTTCATTTCTTAATCTTGCTTGATTATTCTGGCTAATGTTTCAAGTGATATATTGCATAGTTGACATCTTTGTCTTGTTCCTAGAAAGCATTTATTTTTCCCCATGATGATGATTATTGGTTTGTCATAAATTGCCTTCATAGTATTTGGGTACGGTCCTTCTACACATGTTTTGTCCAGGATCTTTACCAAGTGGTAGAGGATTTTGTTGAAAACATTCTCTGTGTCTCTGGATGTGATCATATGATTTTTGATCTTGCTTCTGTTCATGTGATGTGTTACATTTATTGACAAACATATATTAAACAATCCATGCATCTCTTGGATGAAACCTACTTAATCATTTTTGATAATGTATAGAAATTTGTTTGCTAATATCTTGTGGAGGATTTTCGCACCTATCTTCATTAAGAAGATTGGCTTATAGTTTTGTTCTTTTTTTAAGTTGGGTCTTTATCCAGGTTGGGGATATCATATATAAGATCCTAATAACCTCAATCAATGTAAACATTATAGGTCATAATGTAGGATAAGATTAGTAATATAACAAGAATGAAAAATGGGATAGATGAATTGGAGAAGGAAGGAGTAAGAAAAAAGGAAGACGATTTTTTAAAAGAAATATGCCAAAATATGTACATGTAACCATTTCCCAAGACATCTGTAAGCTACCTGAGTTGAAAATATGTACAAATAAAATCAAACCGTTTTAAAAATGACTGAGCCTGAGTCATCTGTGGTTCTTGTCTCTATGACCAAAGCAAGATAAGTGGTTGAGGAATGACGTGGCAAGAATCATTCCTAGCTTGTTGTGATTCTCCTGGGAGTTTTGATGCATCAATATAGTCCAAGGTCGGACTTCAAGGATCAGCAACTCTTTTATATGTTAACCTGCCTTAGCTCAACCATTGCCCTTGATGTCTGTGCCATGGAAATATGGGGCTCAAAGTTTAGTACCTCATCAACCACATCATGTATAGATATGTGTAATCTCTCTCGCCTCAGAAACCAGTGAATAAAAAGCTGTGTTATTTGATTTTCACACCCCAAAATACATTAGCAGCCAGTCATACTAATTTTTAAGCCCAGAACTCTCCAAGTTTGAAGTGGGAGAATTATAACCTGAGCAATTTAGCAACTCTGCTTCAATTTTTTTAAAGGACTGATAATATAGTTCAAACCTACTTAATCATTTAAGCTACTGGGCTCAATTCCCAGTACTACGTACTACAACTCACCCTTGATTCAGTCTTTAGCTTCAAATTTCATTACATTTTGAGGATCTTTTACCAGCTCTCAATCCTGAAATGAAAAGTAGATTTATTTTCCAAAACAAAGAAGACTTGACTACTACAAAGTCATTCAAACTATTACTTGCAAAATAAACAATCATTTCTTTAACTCATATCCTTTATTATATCATATAGGTGGTAGCTGAACAACGCCAATTTACACCTCTAACATTTTTTCCTGGAAATCACTGACAATGTCCACACATTGGGAGATCCCTTTTCTCTCATCCATGTTACCACTGAAAATATTCTGTCAATTGTTTTACTACAATATAGCATGAGCCAGAATTTTCCCAGCCTTGCATGGAATTTTTCTAAACAGTTTTCACTCATTATATGTCCATCATTTTGCAACATTAGACCCCTGAGTCCATTTCCACCATTTTCCAAAGTCAATGCCAATATTTTAATTTGCTGTGTTTTCATTATTTTCATAGTATTCAGTTTGTAAATACCTTCCTGTCAGTTAGATATTGCCATATAGAAAACAGCTTCAAAACTCAGAGGTTCGAAATAACCATGTAATCAATTTTATTTGAGCTCAGCTGGAGGATTTTTCTCATCAAGAAGGAGTAATGTTGTTATGCTGAAGTCCAAAGTCAACTTAGGACTCAAGGGCTTAGGTGATCAAGGGAAGCCTCACTACAGTATAGCTTATCTCACCTTCACATGGTGTCTCCTGCACAAGCAAAGCAGAATCATCCTTTCTATATGGTCAAAGTTCCATGGACAAGGAAATAAACTACAAAATAGCTTAAGGTCTAGACCCAGACCCTAGATCAAAACCACCATCACATCTAATTAATCAGGCCATTAAAAATCCAGCTTGCCTTGTGAAGTAAATGATACTGCTACTGTTACGTAGAAGTTGCAGGGTGTTACCACTTGTTATCTACACACTGTCCTCCCAAGTCCTGAGCCTCAGTTTTGATGGGTTTTATTTGAAGAAAGAAAAATATATGTTGGAAAAAATGAGTTAGATTTGCTTGTTTTCAAGCTCTTTACACATAAACTTTTGGACAGCCACCAATAAACCTTTCTGCATGTTTTTATGACATTTTATGCCCCATTCTTTATTTCTGTTTCCGTTCTTCTACCTACAACACCATACATGGTAGAAGTATTGAAAAATTGATACAGTCAAGTTGTAGGAGGATAGATGTTTTAAACATTTTCTTTCTCTTATCCCAACCCCTAGAAAAATGTCAACTTTGTCTTCTACAGAAGATTATCATGATTTACAATACAAATACAATTATTGAAAATGGCATCTATCCAAACAATGGGATGATTGGAAATGTCACCAAGTGTAGAGAAATGTTTATACTTCCTACTGAAAATTAAACTATATATTATTGGCTTCAACTAATCTTGGTATGATGCATGTGTTTTCCCCAAGTCAACATCTATAAGATAATAGCAGTTGATATTCTAACCTCTGCTTAAACACAGTGATTAAGGAATGTGTTGCCTAGTAACAGAGTTAGCACATTTAATGATTGTTATGGAAAAATTAGCACTTTTGCCTATATTTTAGGAGGTTCTCCGAATAAAGTGAAAATTTTGCTCTTCTATTAAAGTGGTTTTACTTTTAATAATTATTAAAATTATTATAAACTTTATCATTTCAAAAATAATTGTGGAGTTTGGCACATACAAAGCTTTTGGGACTATTTTGAATGGTCCAGTTGACAAATGGGTCCCTTAGGAAAGCTGTTTGGATTTGAATATTCTGTTAGGATTTGAATATTCTGCATGCTTCATTTCCCTTTTATCCATTTTTCAAATTTCATAATTATATTTCTGTTTCTAGAACTTTTTCTCTCTCTAATTTAGGATTTTGGGGAAAAAATGATGCATGATTCTGGCACATTTTTAACTTATGGTTGAGATCACTGAAAGCAATACAAATTTATCACAGTTGACAATAGAAGGGCTATGTTCTTTAAAAATTTTTATTTTCTCCATAATTTGATTATATTGTTTGCAGTCCATGATAATATAATTACTATAGTAGAAAGCCCATATACCTTTTAAATATGTAATACTTTAAACATTTAAGTAGTTAAATCTTTAACATGTATAATGTAGCAATATGTTTATGAGTCTATATCATCAAAAACATCGGTTTGGTGACAAAAAAAATGACATATGATTACATAAAATAAAGAGGAAAACTCTCCAAAGTAAATGTCTATACATGTTTTCTGCTTAAATTTCTCTAGCTTATCAAACTATTTGGCTTAACATGAAAAACAGCTCAGTGTTTAGAGGCTATGCTGAGGATTCATGTATTCCCTAAATTATTTAGTATACCAGATTGATGAAGGTCATAACAATAAAGAAGGAAAGAGGTAAAATAAACTGGGTGCTTGTACACGTATGATGAATACACACACACACTCATAAACAAGACACATGATATTTGGACTCTCAAAAAACTGAACTTCTAGAAATAGAGAGGAGGAAGCAGCTGTTAAAAGTCAGAGGTGGTAGTAGACAAGCAAGGAGAAAATTTAGTCAAAAGTATGTTTCTATTAAATAGAGAAATGAGTAGTTCTGTATGTTGAATTACTAGAATTAATAAATAATAAAGCACTGTATTTCCAAAATTATCTAACCAGTACATTCAATATGGTTGTGCCACAAAAAATAGGTATGCAAGGAGATGAATATACTAATTTGCCTTTTCTACTTCATGTCAAAGGGTGTCCAAAGGACCTTTTGTACCCTATAAATATATGAGTATTTTCCAATTAGAAATTAATGTTTTAATCATTTTTATTAGTACATGTTCACAGTATATTTACTTTCAATGTATGGAGTTGATACATGTAAATAATACATCTCAATTACATTTTACCATCCACTTCCCTCCTTCCTCCTTCTTCCAAGTCTTGATTTCCTTCCTATCTGAGAAAGAGCTACATCCCTACTTCATATTATCTTTCATTTATTGTTCTCTTTATATTTATATTTTTAAAGAATTTAAATCATCCTAAAAAGCCTATTTCAAAAATAAATATAAGAGGTTAAGATTAAGATAAGGTTGGGCCGGAGGGTTAGCTCAGTGGTTCCGGCACCTGCCTCACAAGCGCAAGGTCCTGAGTTCGATCCCCGGAAACCACATATAATGCTGGGCGTGGAGACTCACGCCCACCAGCAATCAACGCCGCTGCATACCACAATGCCGGGCGTGGTGGCACACGCCTGTCAACCCAGCACTCGGGAAGCAGAGACAAGAGGATTGCTGAGTTCGCGGCAGCTTGCCTGGGCTACATAGTGAGCTCAGGGCCAGCCTGAACTACAAAGCGAGACCCTGTCTCAAAAAAAAAAAAAAAAAGATTAAGATAAGGTAGAAATATATGTACTGGTTTTATATAAGAATTTTAGCTTGGGTAATTCTGTCTGTATATGATGCTTCAGATTCAGTTCAGAAAAGTGTTCTAAACCTGGACCTCTTTCCAAGCCCTGATAGTGATTTCCTGGATTACTCCATGCACTCTACACTTTTCTTTTGCCATCAATATTTCAAGAAATTTAGTCATGCTTTGAGAGGTACATTATGTTGGCACACCTGAGTATGTCTACCTGGTCTTTATAGGTCCTAATAATGACCTTGTTTTCATAACTATCATTTTTTAAATTGTTAATCTCTATAGGTACATCATAAAGCCATACAATGATTTCTACCAATAAGCCTCTGAAGCTACATTATATATAAATTTGAAGCTACATTTTATATAAATTATATCATATATAAATTATACATAATTTATACATAAGCTACATTATATATAAATTATTTCCACTATAAGCACTTCTATACTCTTCCAGGTCTACAGAAAAGGTTTATAAAATTTTATTGTTGTTAAGAATACTTTATTTTTGGCCCGGAGGGTTAGCTCAGTGGTTCCGGCGCCTGCATCGCAAGCGCAAGGACCTGAGTTCGATCCCCGGTAACCATATATAATGCTGGGTGTGGAGACACGCCCACCAACAATCAACACCGCATACCACAATGCCGGACGTGGTGGCTCACGCTTGTAATCCCAGCACTCAGGAGGCAGAGACAGGAGGATTGCTGAGTTCGCGGCGGCTTGCCTGGGCACCATAGTGAGTTCAGGGCCAGCCTGAACTATAACGCAAGACCCTGTCTCAAAAAGAAAAAAGAAAAAAAGAATACTTTATTTTAAAAAATATTTAATAGCATATGCACAATATTAATATTTATTAAATATTCATATTTTGATAAAGATATTAAAAATATCTTTCAATGTAACACACAAGCAAATCTTTCCAGGAGTAAAAGCAAGTCTTATTAAACTATCACTATTACATTTGATCATTTCTTTTTAAACCTTCTCATATATATTACATATAATATATATTTATATATTTGAAGCATTCTGTGCAAATAGAAAAACTTCTTCTAAAGCTGCAATGACCAACACAGTATAGTGTTGCCAAAAGAATTGACCAACAAATCAGTGGAACAGAAGAAAGAGCCCCAAACTAGGCTTATATAAATATATTCAACTGACTTTTGATGAAGAGACAAAAGCAACTCAGATAAGGAAAAACAGGATACTTAACAAATGGCATTATGACGCCTAGACATACACATACAAAAAGAAACTATTCTAGACACAGAATTTCCATGAAATTAACCCGAATTAATAGAACTATGAATCACAGAACTAAATGTAAATGCAAAATTATAAAATTCCCAGAAAATAGCAAAGGTAATCTTGAGCTTAGTAATGTTGAATATTAGACACAACAGGAAGAGTGTACAACCATGAACAAAAGGCAAGTTGACATTAAGGTTAAAAATTCTCTTGTTTTGAAAATTACTGAGAGAGTAAAGATCCAGTCCACAAACCTAGGGAAAATAATATATTTGATAATGAACTCCCACCCCAAATATACAAAAATGCTCTTATATCTCAACAATTCAATAACCCGAATTTAAAAAATGGATAAGACATCTGAACAGACATTGCTCATCACAGATGGAATATAGGTGGAACAGGCATAGGCACAGATGCTCTGTATCTTCTCTCATCCGGCCAATGCAAATTGAAACACTGAAGAGCCACTAAACACTTACTAGACTGATCAAAATGCAGAACACTGACTTCGTCAAACACTAGAAAAGACGAAGAACAGCAGGGTAGCTCATTCAATATTGATGGGAATGCAAAACGGATGCTGCCACTTTGGAAGAAAGTTTAAGAAAAAATTTGATTTGATTGTTTAAGCAAAATTCTTACCAGATGATGTGGTGGTCATATTCCTTGTTATTTACTTAAATGAGTTGAAACCTTACATCTACACCAAAACCTACGCACGTTGCTTAGTATAGCTCTACTCATAATTGCTAAAACTTAGAAGGCACCAAGATATCCTTCCATAGTTAAGTAAGTCATGGTACATCCAGACAACAAAATCAATGCTGCAATAGTTTGAGTTATCAAAACATGTAAATGCACATAGCAATAGTAAATACCATACATATTACTAAGTTGAAGAGGCCTATCTGAAAAACTGTATATTGTAATGATTGCAACTCTCTGACATTATGGAAAAGACAAAACCATAGAAATAGTAAAATAAAATTAGTGGGATGTCAGAAGTTGGGGGAAGAGAAATAGACAGTGAACAGGTAGAACACAGGGTTTTTAAGCAGTGAAACTATTCTGTGTGACACTTAGGACAGATACAAATCATTTTACATTTGCAATAACTGGTCAAGGAGACACAAAGAGTAAACTTAACAGAAACTTTTATCTCCACTTGGAATACAGCTTCCACTGATTGCTCTGCTCCTCTCAGTGTTCCCCAAAGAGTTAATTAAGTGCATTTTTCAGCCCTTATTTCATGTTTTTAATTAATCAGACTTTCTGGTAAATGAAAGGCCTGGCACTTACTCCTTTTTGGGTGGGTGTACTGGGGATCGAACACAGGACCTTGCATTTGCAAGGAAGGCAATGCATCCACTGAGCTAAATCTCCATCCCCCCAGTACTTATTCTGAATATAAAATTGTCCTGTCAATTCATGGAACTTCAGATGCATCCAGAGTGATCTGGGATGGGAAGATAGATTGTGAAGGTCTTAAGGCTGTTCCCCTTTGGAACTACAGCAGCTTTGTAAATATAACTTGAACTGAAGTGAAAGAACTTTTAAAAATAAAGAAATGTAACTAAACATTTCATGGTTTTCTGTGGAAAAAAAAAAAAGCAATAGAAATGCTCTATGGAGATTCCACCTTTGGCCAAATTGTGTCACCTAGCATCTAAGCAGACAATCTTCCTGAGGGACCTGGGGTGGCTGGATTAACAGTAGCCAAGTCCAGTGTTAGGTTCTGGTAAGCTCAGGAAACAGCAGTGGAAGCAATATGTGTATAGACTGCTCCCAAAGACCTGATGACGTGAATTATCAGAAGACAAAATTACAAGTGGAGTTGGAAGATTTCAACTGGCCTTTGCTCATGATACCATAGCAGGCAGCCCCAGAACTAGTCTCATACTAAATGCCAGGCTGTGATGTGGCCAGATGTTTGTGGACGGAAAACAACTGATGCCCAGAAACCACCTACTTGGTTACAATTCAGCTTTCTTCTTATTTAGATCAGTTGAGGCCTGTGATCGACAGAAGCTTGGCTGAGAAGATCAGTGAGACTCAACTCTTTCTGACAAAGTAGGCTGTGGTTTGTTCCCTGAGAACTCAAGTACCGTGGTCTTCTCAAGTCTGATTTCTTTTCACTGAATAGGCACTTGATGATTCGCCGCAGGAGTCAGGCTTCCTCCGCTACCCACATTCCGTGGGAGGTGCAAGGGAAAGCACTTAGCGGGCTCGGAGGGAGCCGTTGCGGGAATACTCTGTGCTGACTCTCTCAGCGAGGCTGCATCACTGCTCTCAACAACTTGAGTGCAGTAATAACCAAGGTTAAACGTTTCTGTCCTTAAATACACTTTCTTCCCTAATGGAAGTGCAGATAGCTCAACTCAGAGTGGAATGTCTCCAAGTTTATTGTGTGCTTAA
Source organism: Thryonomys swinderianus (assembly GCA_004025085.1). Lineage (NCBI taxonomy): Eukaryota > Metazoa > Chordata > Mammalia > Rodentia > Thryonomyidae > Thryonomys > Thryonomys swinderianus. The sequence goes on along the minus strand of PVIC010041645.1, from coordinate 3,838 downwards.
AATAATGCCCCTGTTCTATCAAAACTTTTTTCACTGCTTCTGGGAAGGGAAAGGCATTATCGCATTAGGAATTTGGAAGGAGCCACTAGACATATCTCATGAAGAAACAGCAAGTAAAAGAGCCAGATTTGTTGGGAAGCCCCCTCGTGTTTTTAGTTGGTTTGCTTTTACAAAATTATCCTTGTTTTTTAATCTTTTGTTCCTTTAGAGTAATGAAGTTTTGATTTGTTTAACACAGTTCACTCAAGAGTTTCCTCAAGTGTAATTATCTCATAATTTAGTGGCCATGTTAAAATTCCAAATAGAGACTGAGTCTACAGCTCCACTAGGAGAAATGTAACACGTCTATAAGTGAAACAGAGGGCATTTATATTCTCCCTAGAGTAGAAAACTCTGTAACATGAACTTCTACTACTCATACTTTTAAACAAAATATATTTGGAAACAAACCATTTCTCTTCGATGTAGCTTGGAGAACACAAGTGGATGGACTTCAAAAAGTAGAATATAAGGAATTATTACGTTTCAGCTCACTCAGGTTTCATTCATTTGTGCTTACCTTGTCATGGCTGGTATCTCAGAGATCTCTGTTTCTCTGCAGATGACCTGAGTGGGGAGTCAGAAGCTAGCCTTAAAACTGTGCTATGTAATCCAATGCTGGGTGTGGTGACTCACACCCACCAGCAATCAATACAACATACCATAGTGCCGGGCGTGGTGGTGGCTCACGCCTATAATCCCAGCACTCAGGAGGCAGAGACAGGAGGATTGCTGAGTTCAAGGCTTGCCTGGGCTACATAATGAGCTGGAGGCCAGCCTGAACTACAAAACGAGACCCTGTCTCAGGAAAAAAAAAAGCAAAATAAAACAAAAAAAAAACTATGCTATGTTGGAGTCATCATCCTCACAGAGGCAATCACCAATCGTCCTCAGAAAAGGTCTGGGATCTAACAAGCCTTGCAAAACTTCATAATTGCTATTTCCTGGGCTTGTAGTGACATGTAGTTGCATGTGGACACTGCTACCCCAAACCTTTGTGCAAAACGAGCTTGAGGGTGGTGAGCTCCCTACCACCTCCTTCTGGAAAATCCTCTATTTCATGTATGACCTCTCCCACCCCCAGACACCAACACCAGCTTGTCCTCATGTCTCTGTTTTATATTGGTGTCTTCTAACATATGCATAGAAATCCAGAGGGGGTCAGAGAGGCTTCTGTAATGTAATATCCCACAGACTTTGCTCTTCCTTGGATAATTAGGAGCTCAACTGATCATGGATATCTCCCAGTGGAGTACAGAAATGTTATCTCAGTCCACACTACATGCATGCAATTATAAACCAAAGAGATCACACCTTTAGGATTTTTTTTTTGAGTGCTACATCTATGTGAAAATTTCCCCCAAACCTCTACATTTAAACAGAAGAGGAAATGAGTTTGGTCATAATGAGTCCAAAAATCCAAATCAAAATCTAGGTAGGTTTCATAATTTGCCCATGAATATGAGCTAAGTGGACAAATTAGCTGGAGTATTTGAAGACTTCCAATTAGTATTTTTTTTCTTCTCCTGTCCTTCCCTCTATCTTCCTCTCTCACATCCTCCTTCTTTGGCATCTACTCTGTCTTGCTCCTGTCATTTCCCTGTCACTGTCTCCTTTATTTTTCTCCTCTCACTCACATATTCTTACAAGTAGATTTAATTATGAAAAACTCAGAAAGTAAGTCCTCTTTCAGGAGCTCAGCTTTCTGGACCCCACAGTGACACCATCACTAAGTGTGATGCAAGGCAGATTAAGGGGTGCCGCTGATGGCAGCAGACTGGGGCCCTCATTATCTACCCTGTTTATCAACACAGACTCTAAAGAGCACTTCGCTTCTGAGCTGTAAACCATTACAGGGAATAATATCAAGGCTGAAGGAGAGCAACGAATTGAGCTCAGTCTGACAGGAGTGTATAAACCAATAATGTTCTTCTCTTTGGAGAATTGGAATTGAGATTTTATCACTAGAGGTTGTTGACAAAATTATGACAAAGCAATTTCCACCCTAACCCCAGGGCATCATTCTCATGGGACAGAACTCTCAGTTTATTTCATTTGCATGCAGGTCAAACATCCAATTGATTTTTAACTGTCCATTTTATTCTTTTTCAATAAAGAAGAGGGGGAAAAAAACAGTTTTAGGGAACTGGTCAGCAAAAGCAAGCTGTATACTCTCAATAGAGTAACTCTTGGCCACATATACCTCCCAGCCCGGGAAGTGGAAGGTTGGACCCATAGCAGCAAAAGTCACTTAAGCAGAGATATCTGAAGGGGGCTGCAAGAGATTATCAAGGCTATTAAGGCTTGTTATCATTTTTACAGCCAGAAATACTGTCTGTTTACTCTTTGGGGTTAAAAGAATAACAGGCTTTGATAAGTTATCAGCCATTCACACTTAAGTGTGAACTGGGTTTATTAAGTTAACATATACCTTTGAGCAGATGTTTAAAATTTACCTATTTTACTAACAACTGCTCTGTAGCTTGGGTTTCTCATATTTTTATTATTTTAAGTTAATTAAGTTTTCACTAGTGACTGTTTTAATTACACCCATATATAGAAACTCTAATGATCAAATCAGGGTGATTACAGTTTGTTGTAATAAACAATAGATACTTTATGAATAAGAGAAGAATTTGAAGTTCTAAACACAATGTAATGATAAGGGGATGAAAACCATAATTACTCTATTTTTAATAGTACATGTTATACTCATGTATTAAAATATCACACCACTGCAAAATATATATAATCAAATGTTCATTAAAAATGTATAAGTTTAACAGGAAGAGATAACAAAATCTCTCACACAATGACCTGGAAAATTAAGTGAAATGATGTCTTAAGAAACAGCATGCCCATTACTTGCTTTATAAAAAGTCTGAGTAATACAGATGATTTGAGCTAAATCCTTACTTTGATGTTTGTTTCCTCTTCGCTTTATTTAATCTGTGAAGATTTTCTGACCTTCTAACCTTAGCCTTAATTCAGTTCTTCAAAATGAGCTTCATTTATGAAACACCCCCAGAATAAGCACTTGTCCATTAAGAAAGGTCATGCTCTTTGGCCAAATGAACACCTTAAAAAATAGGGTAGAAGATATCATATGAAGACTTGAGAAACTGCTAGAAAGGTGGGGTAGCAAAACACAGGCAAATGTGGAGATTCTGGCAGCCAAAATGGCAATTACATCCTTGATGTAACGTGATGAAAACAGTAGCATAGAGTAGGGAAGATCTGGCACCAATTTCACATTCAACATTTAATTTAAGTTGACCTCAATCACACCGTGAATCTCCATCTCTGATTTCTTCTTAATAGCACCTTGTAATGCAAGGATTAAATGCTACATCAAATCAAACTTCTTACACAGTTAAAATACTCGCAGAATGTCTTGATCATAAACAGAGATATTTATTGATCATTTATCTAAAGTTAAGACTGTTTGTACTGTCTTACTATCAATCCTCACAGAAGTGGAAAAAAACAAGATACAAGAACATTAACAATAAAAATAAAACTCAATTTCCAGAGCAAGAAAATCACATTGGCTTCAAGCCCATACTGACCTTGGCACTGCTTCCTAAATGCTTTAGTTCCCTCCCATACCAGCGAGATGACCAGACCGAAGCTCTTCACTCTGGGTAAGCTCAGCAAGGATGATGCAATGCTCCTTGTTTGCATCTGGGAAGTGGAACAGATGGAAACACTGCAAGTTTCACCTTTCTCGACCTAATTTCCAGGGTAAGGATAAAGGAAGGTGTAATTCAGCTGTGGCTCTGATTCTTTTTTTTTTTTT
>PVIC010041644.1:0-16106 GCA_004025085.1 Thryonomys swinderianus | reverse complement strand
ACTAGCTGTGTATCAGACAAAGGGCTATTATCGACAATATATAAAGAACTCAAACAGATCAGCCTCCCCAAGTTTAAAGACCCAGTTCAAAAATGGGCAACTGAAATGAACAGACACTTCTCAGAGGCAGAAATCAAAGCAGCCAAGAAACATATGAAGAAATGCTCAACATCTCTGGTCATTCGAGAGATGCAAATGATTGTTATTTCTTTCTCCTGGATAGTTCCTTCTATGAGAATATAGTGACCTTCTTTATCTCTTTTAATCAGTTTGGGTTTGGAAGCTATTTTATCTGCAAACAAGATAGCCACTCCTGCTTTTTTGCACTTTCCTGTGGCATGGAGGATTGTTTTCCAACCTTTTATTTTCAGTCTATAGGTTTCCTTCTGAATTAGGTGTGCTTCCTGTATGCAGCAGATTGTAGGATCTTGCTTCTTGATCCAGTCTGCTAGTTTTTGTCTTTTAATTGGCCTATTGAGGCCATTGACATTAATGGTTATGACTGATATGGACATATTCAGAGCTGCCATGTTTCCCTGTTCTTGGTTCTTTTCTTCTTTGCTTTTCCCCTTTTCTATTTAGTTTCTTGTTTGCCCCAATGAATTCACTCTCCTGAGTCTCGTGGGTATGGATATGTCTGTGTTTTTTTCCAAGATGTTCTTTTGGATGTTTTGGAGTGCAGGTTTCGTGCTTGTGAAGTTATTCAGGTGTTCTTTATCATGGAAGTATCTTATTTCCCCATCTATTCTGAAAGATAGTTTTGCAGGATACAACAGTCCAGGTTGGAGGTTGTTTTCCTGCAATGCTTGAAATACTTCCCTCCACGCTCTCCTTGCACTGAGTGTTTGTGTTGAAAAGTCTGCTGTGATCCTAATGGGCTTCCCTTTGTAGGTGATTTTCTTCCTTTCTCTCACTGCTTTCATTATTTCATTCTTTTGTTGTATATCTGGAACCTTGATAATTATGTGTCTAGGCGTAGATTTTTTTTTTTATGTCACGGTGTTTTGGAGTCTGATAGGCCTCATTTATCTGTATGTGTATATCTTTTCCTGTGAAGTTTTCTGTTGTTATCTCTGACCGTAGCTTTTTTTATGTCTTTTACACTGTCTCCTGCTTCCTCAGTGACTCCAATCAGTCTTATGTCATTTTTCTTTTAGTCATCTAGAAGCTGTTGAATTGATTTCTCATGATCCCTTGCTCGTTTCCATAGATTATACCTTTCCTTCTCACTGGGTGCTATGCTGTCCTCTAGGTCTGAGATTCGGTTCTCTGCTTCATTCATCTTGCTGTGCAAGCTTTCATTCTCCTTCATCATTCCCTGGAGCTCTGCTTGAAGCTTTTTAAAAGGTTCAATTGGTTCTGCTACCTTGGATTCTATCATCTCACTGATCTCTTCTTTAATGATGTCTTTCACTGAGGACAGTATCTCTGTTTTGATATCAGAGATGAGTTCTGATTTCCATTTTACTAGATCCACTTTAGTTACCATCTCCAAGAGTCCTGGTGTTTTGAGTTTCAGTTTGCCCTATTTCCCTTTTCTCTGAATTTCCCTGTGGTGGTGATTTTTGTGTCTGGTTTTTTGTGTATTTTCCCATTTCTAGTCTTTCGTTGTTATTAATGCTCTTCTTTGTCTGATGACAGGGCAATGTTTGTTGCAGGTCTCTTTCCATTATCTGGGGCCCTTTGGATGCAGCACTTTCCTGGGGGGGGGTCCTCCTTGAATCTGTAATGACCCTTGAGAGTTCTCACTCCTGACACATCATGGGAGGTATTTGAGCAGAACAATCACATCATGTTTGTTACCATAATACAATAAATGTTAATATCAGTATTAAACACAGTAAATAAGATACAAAGGTTAGTTAGTCTATTCTGGAGACTTGGAGCTTATGAGTTACCTCTATATCTGACTCCTCACTGCACAGCTCCGGGATACAGTGGGCTGGTGGGTGGCCTTCAGTCCGCTGGAAAGGCATGGCGGGGCCCGCAGCATCCACCAGGTCCGTGTGCTGCTGCCTTTGATCCACTGGAAACAATGCACGGCGGGGCCCGCAGCAGCCGCCGGGTCTGCGCACCGCTGCCCTCAGTCCGCCAGAAACAACACCCCTGTTTCTTCTTTTCAAGAATATTTTTGTGGGTTAGAAATTTAGCTCAGTGGTTCTTGGACCTTCCTACCAAGCACAAGGTCCTGGTTTGATCCCCAGTAACCACATACAACAATAACAGGCATGGTGGCACACACCTACCAGCAATCAATATCACGTAACACAATGTCAGGCATAGTGGCTCACACCTGTAATCCCTGAATTTGGAAGGCAGAGGCGGAGGATTGCTGAGTTTGAGGCCTGCGTGGACTACATAGTGAGCTCAGGGCCAGCCTGAACTACAAAGCAATACCTTGCCTAAAAGAAAGAAAAAAAATTGTGTATTTCTTATATAACTATCAGAGTTATACTGATCCTCTGCGTAGGAAAGAGGATGGTGAGGGAAAATAAAAAGACAATAGAGACATATAGTTTCAAAATATATGGAAGACAGTAGGTCAGTGACTCAGAGTGGGAAAAGACAAAACACTCTGAGTTTGCCACTACTTATTAGGTTCACTGGAATATCAGATAACTCCAAGGTGGCAATAATCCTAAACTAAAGAAGCTCTTATACTTGGAGGAAGGATCAGGTATCTCAGAGGATCTTATGCTGACAAGAATCTTTGGTCAATGAGGAGTTCATGTTGATTATAATGGTGAGGTGAGCGAAATATTATTACAACAATAGGCGGCATGAGTTAAAATGATAAGAAATTTGTCCTTTCCCATATGAAAATGTTCTATTTTCATATTAGTATTAATTTCTCAAAGACCAGGGTATCTTCTGCTGATGTAATCTTGCCCTTGATTGTCATAGCATCATGGTACTGTTGAGGTCTCAGAGAGCTTTAATCATAATTTACTTGTGAAATGATTTTTTCCCCAAAATTATGTAGAATAGTTCCCAACATATAACTGCTTTGAAGATAATATACACAGTGTAGTAACTATCGCTAGTCTCTTATTGTGTGGAAATGAAATTTGCATTATTTTTATACCTGTTTCACTACAACTCTTCCCAACATAACATGCAAACACATCTAATTAAAACCTAATTAATCTCCAAATAAACAAATTAGAAAATTAAGAATTCTGTTTTACATGATAGTATAATTCTTAGTAAAACTGGAAAAATCAATAATCCCTTCTCCAAAGTTTCAGCAATTTCAACATTTCTCCAAAGACCAAATCAAAGTCTCTTCTGAGAGTCAAGATAAACTCTTAGCTATGAATTTGAAAATTCAAAAAAGCAAGTTACATTATCCTAAAGAAGATATCCTCTTCAATCTCCTTTATCAGAGTGCTGTAGTTTTCAGAATAGAAGTATTCCACCTCCTTTGTTAGACTGATTTCTAGATATTTCATTTTTTGGATGCTACTATGAAAGGAATTGATTCCCCAATTTCTCTCTCATTGAGTCTGTTTGCATATAAAAATGCATTGATTTATTTAATTTAGTTCGTTGGTACATTATATATGCATACCACAACTATACTCCACATTGAGAATTTGTACCATATATGATGTAACTTAATTCTCATTTTTCTCCTTCCCCTACTCACCCTACAACCCCTACCCCTTTTACCAAGTGTTGTTTCCTTTTTCTTACCATCATTTTTTTCTTTTCCCTCATTATTTACCCCTAACTCCATTTCCCTCTGAATATTTATTATTTCACAATATCAATCATGCATTCTAGAACACATGTACAACTTCAGTTTCTCATACCAGAGAAAAAATAATAATATTTACACATCTGTGACCTATTATTTCACTTAAGAGTATGTTGTTAAGGTACATCCGTTTGAGGAAAAATGACTCAGCCAATGCTATTGATTTTTAAGCATTGACCTTATATGCAACTGCACTACTAAATTTGCTGATTAAGTCTAATATTCTTTTGGTTGAGTTTTTAGGATCTTGTATGTAGAGTATCATATGATTACCAAATAATGACAATTATTCTTCCTTTCCTGTCTTTATTCCTTTTATTTCTTTCTTTTGTCTAATTGCTGAGGCTAATGTTTCCACACTATATTGAACAAGAGTGGTGCTTGTAGACATCCTTGTCTTGTTCCTCATCTTAGTGTGGAAGGTTTCAGTTTTTCACCATTTAAAATGATGTTGGCTGTTGGTTTCTCATAAATAGCTTTTATTAGTTTGAGATAAAGTCCATCCATTCTGATTTTTCTGTAGGGTTTTGATCATGAATGGGTATTGGATTATCTTGAACACTTTTTTTGTGTCTATTGTGATGATGATTTGTTTTTTTGTCTTTGAGTCTATAAATATGGTATATTACATTTATTGATTTGCATATGTTAAACCATCCTTGCATCCCTGGGATGAATCACACTAGGTCAGGGTGTATGATCTTCTTGAAAATCCTCTGTATTCTGTTTGCCAGTATCTTATTGAAGATTTTTGTGTCAAGATTCATTAGGGAGATTGGTCTGTAGTGGTTTTTTTTGGTTGTCTTTTTTTTTTCTCCTATTGGAATCAATGTAATTGTTTCCAGGAATGAATTTGGAAGTATTGCTCCCCTTTTGATATCATTAAAGAGTTTGAAAAGTAGTGGTGCTAACTCTTCCATAAAAGTTTTGTAGAATTCAGCAATATAGCCATCAGGATCAGGATTTTTATTTGTCAGTAGAATTTTTATTACACAGATTGATTTTGGGATATTTAACATTTCAGGGCAAATGCTAACATTCCAAAAGGAAGGAGTACGGAGTTATAAAGAAATAGAACCAAAGTGAAACTAAAACTGAACAAGACAAACATTGAGACCTATCATTCCACATCCAGCATCAGTGGTACATCATAATGAGATGTAAGTTATACAGGGCTTAGCCAAGCAACTTCCACCCCACACTGCCATCTTGACTTTAAAAATTGTAGCCCACATTATCTCCCTCTTGCACTGACTTCATTTGATATCTCCTTCTCTCTTCAACAGGCAGTCTTGGCAGCTCTGACATCCTGAATCTTCAATGACACTTCCATTTCATTTTGTATTACTTTCCATTCATTGTTGAAACAAAATACTCAACAACCAAAGATGAAGATGAATAGGTTTATTTGGCTTATAGTTCATTGATAATTCACTTCATAATCTCTGGCTTCATGGCAGCAATGGCAAACAGGCATCACACAGGAACAATAACATGGTGTATACAAGGTAAAAAAGCCAACAAGGAACTTTTACTGTCTTCTTGTCCTTTTTATCTATTCAAACTGTGGGATTAGAGCAAAGCCAAAGAACCCATACATAGTGGTTTGGTAATCACACACCTTTAAACCTTGTATCACATACTCTAGATTCACTCATTTCTGACTACATGAGGGTCTGGGGAGCTGTATAGACCCAAAACATAAAAAACACATGCCTGTACTTCTAAGTCTTCCTCTCAAGGCTAGGTGGAAGTCTGCATGACAACAAAACTCATCTTCTGCATACCTATATAACTACCATCGTGTAGACAAAGTGGTCTGCTATCAATAGAAGCAGTTAGCCTGGTCTTCATGAAGCCTGGTTGTATCAGGCTTTGAGTGTTCAGGTGACTAAGCACAGTGAAATGAGTCCCAGGGAACCAGTTTCCTAAGGAGCCTTTCTTGAGAAGAAGTCCCAGGAACTCAGCTCAAATGAAGAGCTTACACTTTTGTGAACTTCAGCCTGGAACAGGTGGAGTCTTGCTTACCCCTGAGAATACTTGAGAGCATCTTTTTCTCTTGTCCCCATTTAAAGTAATTTCTTTTAAATGGCACTAATTTCTTCAACAACTACCTCTCCTTCTATCCCAGTTTTACACGTGGTTCATTTTGTCCAAAATTTGTCTTACAAATTTGTTTTACAAATTTTTGTGCTCTGCTCTTTTGTTATCTAATTCTTACTTTATATCTGGCTAAAATAGGTAGCAGAACTCATCCTAAAGTATGTGGGCTTTCTTAAAATTTTCTCTCACAGATAAATTAGTTCACTTTCCTTAATCTCATACTCCCCTAAAGTCTCAGGCTACAAAAAAGGTATACAATTGTGCTATTTTCAGAGTGCACATGGCCTCAGAACAAATCACCAGTGGTTTTAATATTGAAACTTCTTGAGCCTGGCTTTTATTGTTTGTATTTTCACAGTACTCTCAACTTCTGAGCTCCATTTGTAATTACCAATCCAGCTCGGTTCACAACATTCTGGGGCTTCACTAGAAAGCATCACCAAACCTTTCCAAACTCCTCCTGCAAACATTTTCCAAATGCTTCTGGATCACATTCTCAGGTATAATCACAACAAGAGTCCACTTCTAGTATCATTTTTTTTTTTTGTATTACAAAGTTATACCATTAGGTGGGACCAAATATGCCACACCCTGAATTTAAAGGAGATGGTTTTTTGGTTCCACAGTTATCTGGCTCCAAAACAGAAACATTATGGTAGAGGAGGTGGTGGAGCAAAGATGCTCAGTTCATGATGGATGGAAAGCAAAACAGAGAAGCAACACCAGAAAGTAGGGGTCACGAATGAGCTACAGCTCCCAAAGTTATGCTCCTGTGACTTATTCAGGCACCCACAAAAGTATGTTTGTTTGTTTGTTTTTGTTTGTTTTTGAGATAAGGTCTCGCTTTATAGTGCAGATTGGCCCTGAGCTCACTATGTAGGCAAGCCTCAAACCCAGCAATCCTCCTGCCTCTGCTTCCTGAGTGCTGGGATTATAGGCATAAGCCACCACGCCTGGCAGCATAAATGTGTTTTACTAATCTAATCAGTCTCCAACTCAATCAAGTTTACAATTAAGCTTTAATTTCACACACATCTATGCTTTATAAATATTCCCACTCTTTAAGTGATCCTTTTTCTTCCTTGATAGTTTCTGTTGACTAGAAACTTCACTAATTTTAATAGTGTTCAAATGATTAAAATTTTTACTTTTTCTTATGCTTTTGGTTTTATATGTAATATACCATTACATAACCTAAGGTCCAGCACGAGTTTCGCTTATGTTTTCCTCTAAGAGTTTTATAGTGTTAAACTCTTCTATCAGGCTTCTTGTCTGTTTTAAGTTACCTTTAGTCTATTGTGTGTAGTATCCACTCAACTTCATTCTATTGCATGTGAATGGCTAGTTGTTCCTACACTACTTCATGAAAGGACTGTATTTCTCTGTTTAGTTGTCTTAGCTCTTTTTTCAAAGTGATTAATTCATTATTCCTGAACTTTCCCCCATCTGATTTTTCAAATATAACTGATAAACCTGAGAAACTACAGGAGAAAAATTAAATCCAGGTATCAGAGAGTTACTAGCTTTGCTTTCATTCCCTAGAATTCTCAGTAGTTTCTCAACTGACAGATAAATGGGAATGAACACTTCATTGCCATGAACAATCTCCTCGAGGTCAAATTAATTTTTTCTCAATATGTTCCCCTGGTTAGCATGCTATCTATTCCTCTAGACATTTGCCTTTGTCTTTTTCTACTTCTGTGAATGTTCTTCTTCAATCAATTTCATTAATTTATGTACTCTCTACCTATTCTCAGTTTAAAACCTGGGGCTCTAGGGTAAGATTGTGCTTACCTAGTTTGTGTGAGGCCTTGGGCTTGAATTGAACACTGAAAAAACTTAGTGTGCCACAGAGACCCATATTCAACTCTCTCTTTTTACTTAAAAGATTCTGATTGCCATCTATTATCAATTCTTACAATCTTTGCTAATCATAGAAATACAATGTTCAAAACTAAATGATAACATGTTCTGTATCTCCTTGTTATTTATAGTCATATTACAAATTTTGAGCAATAATATATAAGAAAAAGTGTATGAATATTGGAAATTTCTTAGAAAGTTAGATTGCTTTGGTCTTACTCTTGCAGAGTATATTAGAAAAAGTGGGGGCAGGCCTACAGATCCAGTTGCTATCTTAGACACTAAAGATGCAGCTGGAACCAAATGAATAGCTAAGATTAGTGACAAGACCACAATAGATTTAATTCAACTCATAAATGGAAATTTTTCTCAGCAGAAATATGTCTAGGTAGAAATAAGGATTCTAGTTTCTAATAAAGGAAGAAAGGGTACTGAACAATTATAGAACTGTCACAAATCAAAGCTCACTTAACTTCCAAGAGAAGAGGATAGACTACAAATATATTCTATCAACTTGCATCTGGAAGAGTGTCCACATATTAATGCATATCATCCTGAAACTTTGAAAACCACCTGTCCTCAAGAATCCTATACTATGGGCTTAATGTCATAATGTGCCCCTGAAAATCTAATAATTAAATGATATGTGACATCCATCTGGGTCTTTCTCACCCATCTGAGAAAGCACTAGAATTAATATTAAGCAAAATATTCATAAAGATTAGCAAAGCTGTTGTATACTTGAACTAAGATCTGGGAAACATGATATGCTTCACATTATCTTTCCCATTGTACAAAGAATCACTAAGCATCAAGCCTTTGTCTTTGATTAAATGTCACATTTTCCTAAAGTAAAGGAATGAGCATAAATAAAATTAAAACAAAGAATAAAATTAAGATTTCTGAAGTGTTTATAGTTTCAGAATAGAGACTGAACAGATTATTTGAATAACTAGGCTGTGAAATAAAGAACGGATGGCAAAATGTTCAAATTAGCTCTACAGTTACATTTCATGAAGTTAAACCCAATATGCATGTAAGATTGGACAAACTTCACAAATCAAATAACTTGTTCTAGAGAATTATATAGGTTAGAGTGAATCACTTTTCTGGCAGCATGTAGACTCACACCTGTAATCCTGGTCCTAGCTTCTATTCTCTCCAATAGATTTACCTGACTAAGCATCATGCTGCATAAGCAGTGATTCTTCAGCGTGTGATCCCTTCCCAGAGGCATGTTCATGGCACTTTAAAGGTAACCCACTTAGACTTTAAGCCATAGTAAATATATTTGCATACTCAAAATAATTATTCAAGAACATTTTCAAATCTCTTTAATTTAACTATATCTAAGTCCTGATTACAAAGTAAAGAAAAAATTTAGAGTTACTTCCTCAACTTCTTATAAAGCCAAAGAGTCATAAGTGTTCTTTTGGCATTAAATTCATCAAGAAGACAAGTGCCTGGTTCCAGACTGAGCCCACGGTAGTACATGGGATGCAATTTGGCAAATCCAATAAAAACAACCCCTATCTAGATACATCTTGTGCAAAAGCCTTGCAAAGTACCTGCTATCAGAACATCTTCAGGACAACCTATGTTAATACTTTCTCCTTATCTGTAGTGAAGAAAAACTTTTTAAAGCACACATTATAAAAAAGGGGAATTTTCTACACAATGAACATATTTTTATATTATGGCAAATGTTTACAAATGTTGAACTGACAAAATATTTACAATATGATTTACAGAGAAAGATCAATATGCCTAATGTAAACTTTCCTATAAAATATTAATTTATCTAATTCTATAAAATATATTTAACTATATCCATAAATATAATATCTATAAAATATACAAATTTCTAATATATAAAAAATATAATATCTATAAAATATTATACCTATAAAATATTATTTAACTATATCTAAATTATAAATCCAGTAAGAAATGGCCTAAAATATGAACAAACCCATCAGAGAAATTTTACAAATTGCCTGTATAATCATGTTGATTTTCTCTTCTGCTTCCCACTTTAAGACCTATGCTTTCAAGGAAAGCTCAAGGTCAACAGCAACCACAACAAGAAAAATATACCCTTGGGCCGGAGGGTTAGCTCAGTGGTTCCAGTGCCTGCCTCACAAGCGCAAGGTCCTGAGTTCGATCCCCCAGTAACCACATATAATGCTGGGCATGGAGATTCACGCCCACCAGCAATCAACACCGCATACCACAATGCTGGGCATGGTGGCTTACGCCTGTAATCCCAGCACTGGAGAGGCAGAGACAGGCGGATTTCTAAGTTCAAGGCTTTCCTGGGCTACAGAGTGAGCTCAGGGCCAGCCTGAACTACAAAGCGAGACACTGTCTCAAAAAAAAATTAAAAAATTAAAAAATATATATGTGTGTGTGTGTGTGTGTGTGTGTGTGTATACCGCAACAGGAAAGTTACATTATTTTTCGCCAGTATATAGGTCAATTTAAGTATGAAAATCTATAGAGAAAATGTGCCTGTGCTACAGTAGCTGTCACAGACTGCCTTGACAAATTATCAGAAAAATCAACAGACCAACGTTGAGAAACTTATTGTGAAGAAAGCAGATTAAATTTAATCCTTTCATGGAATTCAAGTTATATTTTTATGTGTGAGGTAAAAATCTTAAAAATCTTTCCCAAGATCTTAGCTCAAATATAAAAAGATAATAAATCATGGATGACACAAGGCCACTTTGGCCTCCGTACTCTGTGAAAAAGCAAGTAGTTCTGGACACCCATGAAGTTGACAATACTGTCAAGTAATACTATCAACTATTAGTTCTAGTCCATTTTATAATTGTAAGATTTACTTTTCACTTTCCATTTCTTCTTTTTTTAATAAATTTAGTTTGTTGGTACATTTTAGGGATATATTATGATCACATTACTCATTGGTAATTTATACCTGTACATATATATCTTGATTCTTATCTCTTCATTTAATTTTGACCATTTTTTTCTGTCTAGAAAATGTGTATTATCTAAGCGTTAAATATTTTTGTGTCATATGTTGTAACATATCCAGTATATCTTTTCTTTAAATTTTTCCTTCAAATACTATTTATTGTTTTGGCTCTGATCACATTAGCCAGAGTAGTACTTAATTGGTGCAATTGGTATTTTCAATCAACTAATGTCTTGTTGATCCTTTTGTATGTAACTTTTCTTTCAGTCCATAAATGCCTGCTTTTATGTCTTTCATTGTACTTTATTTACTTTATTTTCATTTTATTTTTTCAAATTCTTTAGATATTTCAATACTTTGATATATTATTTTATGATGTGAGCATTTAAGGCTAAAAGTGACATTGTAACTACCAGTTCAACTCTATTATACAAGGTTTGATATATAATAATTTCATTAACACACTTACTAGTATTTTGTAGTTTTTACTATGAAGATTTTTTAACCTTTTATTTCAAATCCTAAAATGTATATGACTTCAAGAATATAAAATATGGTTACATTTATGGTCTTTCATATTGAGACTTACAAACCTTATATGTGGTCAATTTTTATAATTTTTGTATATTATCTAAATGAATTTATTTATTTATTTATTTATTTGTTTGTTTATTTAGAGGCAGGGTCTCGCTTTGTGGTTCAGATTGGCCCTGAGCTCACTATGTAGCTCAAGCAAGCCTCAAACTCAAAAATCCTCCTGCCTCCACCTCCCAAGTGCTGGGATTACAGGCTTGAGCCTCCAAACCCGACATTTGTGCTATGTGGTACTGATTGCCGGTGGGCGTGAGCACCATGCGCCATGCCCGGTATTGTTGTATGTGGTTACCAGTGATTGAACCAGGGACCTTGCTCTTGCTAGGCAGGTGCCAGAACCACTGAGCTAAATCTCAGGCTCTATTTTCTAATTTATAATACAGAGTTCAATAAAATTTTTAAAACATATTGTTTAAATATTTTATGCCTTATGTTTGGCCTTCCTGATCTATTGCCTACTTAGTAAATTTGTCAATATCTGTCTTTAATTTTATTAAAATTTTAGAGTAAATGTATTTATAAAAACTAAGATTATATTAAATCTTAATTTCTATATCTTTGCAGTAAATTAAAACATTTAAAATTTTTGCAATCAGTCATGACTTTTCTTCAATGCCTATTTAACATTGCAGCAGCTATGTCAGTGTTTTTGTTAGTATTTCAATGCTATATTTTTCCATTCTTGCTAGCTGTTATTTTCATACCCTATATTTTATTTGGGACACTGCAAAACAATAAACAGAAGTCCACCATCATCTAATCTGAATCATCTCTGAATTTATTTGACTTGGGTTGGTTTTAGTTTTAGAAGTATATAACTGTATTTTGCATTATCTTTTATTTATACTCCTTTTTTATTTTCTGTCTTGCTCTAGAGTTTCTTCTAATGAGCTGGAAAACATACACTGTATTATCATCAATTTCTGCTTTAGTCTAAGATGTTAAAGACTTACATCCTACATTATTTTTTTTTCTTTTGAGACAGGGTCTCGCTTTGTAGTTCAGGCTCACCCTGAGCTCACTATGTAGCCCAGGCAAGCCTCGAACTCAGCAATCCTCCTGCCTCTGCCTCCAGAGTGCTGGGATTACAGGCGTGAGCCACCACGCCCGGCACTGTGGTATGTGGTATTGATGGCTGGTGGGTGTGTCACCACGCCCAGCATGGTATGTGGATACTGGGATCGAACTCAGGGCCTTGCAATTGCGAGACAGGGGCCAGAACCACTGAGCTAAATCTCTGGCTCCCCTAAATAAATAAATTTATATGACCTCAATAGAACAATAATCTCTACCAAACTGCAGATAGATGATAGATAGATAGAGAGAGAGAGAGAGAGAGAGAGAGAGAGAGAGAGATAGATAGATAGATAGATAGATAGATAGATAGATAGATAGATAGATAGATAGATAGATAGATAATGGAAACAACAGGAAATCCAGAATGAATCATTTTGAATTATCATTGCAAGATTATTGCATCCCAACATTTTTAACCAACCATAGATTATTTATTTCAGGATAAAATGCCCCCTTCCTAATATACTATCTTCCCATTTACTTTCTTAAACATGAGAATTTATCTATTTGTTCTTTTGGAAACTACAAATCTTCTGGGAGTTTTGTTTATTGGCTGATTTTCTCAAATAGAGTCTTTCTCAGTGAAGCTTC
Organism: Thryonomys swinderianus; assembly: GCA_004025085.1. NCBI lineage: Eukaryota > Metazoa > Chordata > Mammalia > Rodentia > Thryonomyidae > Thryonomys > Thryonomys swinderianus. The sequence goes on along the minus strand of PVIC010041644.1, from coordinate 3,177 downwards.
AAAAGCAGATTTTCCAAGGAACCCTACAATGCAGTGACTGCTCAGGCAGTTAGTCTAAGAAAACTCTCCCTACAAGTTGGCTAGACAGGAAGAAATTGGGTAATCTTTGAAACCATAAAGCAGAGGAGAGTAAAGGATCTGTACTAAATAGCGTTTAGGTGCCAAAATGAATTTCCCCATATGGGGAAAGGAATGATCTTGAACCAAAACAGAAATCCAAGAATAGTGTCTGTGCCACTGCCATGGTGCCCTCTGGATCAGGAGTTTTGCTTTGTTCTCTCTACGGTTCTGCTTGGAGTTTTAGACTTGTTTATCAGCTTAAAGTAAAATTCTCAAGAATAAAAATAAAGAAGCACTCTTCCAGAAGATGCCATGTCAAAGCATTGTCATTTCAGCATACATATTTCTGATCCGCTGAAAATAATGGGCCATGACAACTAATGAAGTCTCTTTAATAATAAATAAAAGTATGCAGGGGGCCAGAGGGTTAGCTCAGTGGTTCCGGCACCTGCCTTGCAAGCGCAAGGACCTGAGTTCAATCCCCGGTAACCACATATAATGCTGGGTGTGGTGGCTCACGCCTGTAATCCCAGCACTCGGGAGGCAGAGACGGGAGGATTGCTGAGTTCGCGGTGGCTTGCCTGGGCACCATAGTGAGCTCAGGGCCAGCCTGAACTACAAAAGCGAGACTCTGTCTCCAAAAAATAAGCAAAAAAAAAAAAAGTATGCATTTATAACAAATAAAATTGTAGGCCTAATCCTCCAGGATTCTATCACCATGCCAGAAGTATATCCCTTAAATAAATTCCTTGGTATTGAAGCTTCTTAATTAAAAACTAGCTTTAATTGCCATGAAAAATTATAATGGTAATTTATAAATGTTAGCACTGAGAAACATGAGTGTTTCTGACTTTATAAGTAAGGAAACTAAACTTTAAAAAAGTTTTCAGGTTCACTCAGCTGGATAATGGCAAGATCACAAGTAGAACTTGTGTGTTTTTGGTTTACACAGCTCGACCACTATGATGACTTCTGGTTGTCACCTAATATTCTGCAACATATGGTATGACTATAATAAGCCTCATGCAGATAAGACTTTTAAAATGTTTCTCTAAGAAATCTAAATCATTCTTTAACAATGGTAAATGCTGATAAATTTAGCTCTCCATAGCAGATTTTGCTAATTCAGTGTTTTCACTATAGCCTATACTAATATATAAAATGAATATCACATAGTATATAGTATGCATAATATTCTCCAGTAAACTATATAGTATATATTGCTATATATATTTACATATAAATATAATATATATATTGTTTATGATCAGTATGTATTAATTATACATTACTAGGTTTCAGCATATTTCAACACATATACATACACTGATCAAATCCACATTCTTTTCATTCAACCTTTTCATAGTCAGACCCTAATAAATATCCAGTGAACGCAACTGTGAACCCAGTTTGACTTGTTTTTTAACTTCCACATATGAGAGAGAACATATTTGTTTTGCTGCATCTGGTTTCTTTCACTCAACATAGTGTCTTCCAGATCTACCTATTTTGTGGCAAATACCATGATTCATTCTTCTTTATGTCTGAATAACATTCCACTGTGTATATGAACTACATTTTCTTTATGTATTTCCATCACTGAGGGATACCAAGGTTAATTCTATAACCCAGGCTCATTTATTTTTTTAAGTTTTCTAAACAAACAAAGTAATACCTCTAGCCATAATGTATACAGAAATAAACTAATTCAAGTTTTACATCAAACACATCAACATGAGTACTACAGCAATCCCACTTACTATAAAAATTGGAGCACATATTTTCTCAATATTGATATTAATAAATTAAGTTTGACAATGGTATATTAATAATAGCATAAAATTATGTTGTAGCCCTAAATTGTACCTCAGGCAAAAATACTTGACCTGTGTAATACTGTCTCTCTGTAAATCAATATCACTTTTAAGTTCTAAGGGAAGAAATTTCAGGTTAGTTTCAATATAAAGTGTACCTAAAAATTTTATAACTTAAAGAAGGAAACACTACTGATGTTACTCTAAGTGCTGTAAAAATACCAAGAAAATCAGAATTGATTAAAAATGACATATTTGAGTGTTGTTCATAGTTACTAATGCAAAACATACTGTATTTGTGTAAACAATATGCTCAGAAGAGTGGCCTTAAACTTTAGATGTGTAGCAAATGAGAAAGTTCCCTGGAAATGATAAACTCTTGAATAACAGCTCAAAGTTGCTGAGTATAGAGCTGGAAACTGAAAGTGAAGCAGACAATGAGGAAATATGAGAGCGAGGCACGAGGGACACCAAAAGCACATCTACAGTTTCTGCATTCAAGTTGTATCATGTCTAGTTGGCAGGCAGAAATGTAAATGTAACCCACATGTTGGCTGGGTCATGTTGTCCTTTGAGATGTCCTATAAAACATAACTGATTTCCAGGGGACTTGTCTTCTAAGGCTAAGTTCACATTCAGATATCCTGCTGTGCCTGAAATCCCTTTCTCATAGTCACCCTTTGACCTTAACTAAGCAGTTTTTGAACCAAGTCCTTAGTCCTTGATTTCAGCTGAAACATCGCAGACATGAGGCATGTGCATGTGCCAGATATTATGAAAGTTTGTGTTCATGGCGATGGGAAAAGAGAGGTTATAGCATAGAGCCAAAGAGCAAAGAACTTGATCAGAAAATCAGACATATCTCTGTGCTTAAAAGATTTTTAGCCACAACTTTCAGACCATTTTTTTTATCCATTTTCCCACCCTCCCATTATATTCTCCCTCTTTTACCTCTCTATTTTCTCTTGTGTATTCCTAAATATCTATTTCTTCTTAACCTCTTAAAGCTTTTTTTTTTTTTTCAACCATCTTCTTACAGGCCAGACTTTCAGAATTTCATCTTCTTCCTCTAACATAATCAGTGAGATACTTTCCTGGAAACAGCTGCTGCCCTTAAGAGGAGCTATTGGATCAGCTATGATAATAATAAACTCCCTAGCAACATGCAGAGTACAGTAACACAATTCTTAAAAAGTAGACGTGGAGCAACAATAGAAGTGGAGATTTGGGTTTTATTATTTGTTTTTCTTAATATTGTTTTTTTTTTTTTTTTTTTTTTTTTTTTTTTTTTTTTTTTTTTTTT
>PVIC010041643.1:0-16079 GCA_004025085.1 Thryonomys swinderianus | reverse complement strand
AGGCAGGCGCTGGAACCACTGAGCTAACCCTCCAGCCCTATTCTAGATTATTTTTGACTGACATTTCCCATGTTTTTTTCTTTGTTGATCTTCTGGCATGAGTATCCTGAAGTGACTGGTTGGAAAGTATTACATAAAGCTTAATGGTCCCCTGTCTGTGTTCTCTAGTGGAAATTCTCTCACTCTAAGAAGAAGGATTTCTAAACTCTTAAGACTTTCTGCAGATGGAAAGAATAGAGGAATAACCCATGTGAGGCATAGGGATTCATGTTGTGTGACTGTTTCTCTTCTTCCTCTTGATCCTAAAACTACATGCTCTTCCTATTAAAAATAAAGCACCATTTACTATTACATGATTTAAAGTACATTGCAAATCCTGCAGGGTGATGTGGCTTTTTGTAGAAAGTCCTCTACAGCTGGAGAAAGAAAGAAAGAGAGAAAGAGAGAAAGAAAGAGAGGAAAAAAAAAGAAGGGAAAGAAAAAAGAGAAAGAGAAGGAAAAGAAGTTCAGTACCTCATGTTGTTCCTAAAGTTATTTGAAAATGAATCATAAGTATAATTGTAACAGCTAAAATTACAAAATTAACATAAGAAAACAAGTGTAAGTATTTGTGATCTTGGGTTAGGGAATGGTTTCTTATATATAACACCAAAACTCCAAATGACAAAAGGAAAGAGATAATTTGAATTTCGTCAATGTTAAGAACTTTTGTGTTTAAAAGATACCACTTATAACTAAAAATACAAGTCAAAGAATGAGATAAATATTTGTATTTATATACAAAAGAACCCTTACAGTGATATAGGGGCCTAGCTCCCACCCTGAAACGCAGATGTGTGTTCTCTAAAATCGAGGAATGAATTTTAGGAACATCAGCAGTTTGAGTAGGAAAATTCTATTGAGAAAGAAAGCTTCTGCCTAAAAGAGACAAAAGGGGGCACCCTGAAAGGTGGGTAGACTCACCCACTTCTCTTTTCAGTGAGCCTTTATGAAGCAAAGTCCCAAGGTGAGGTGGTTTTAAGGTGGGACAAAATTATAGTCAACCAGTAACATTGCAAATATAGTCACTTGAGTAATATTGGTACAATGAGGAATCACAGATTGGACAAAACCATGATCAACCAATAAGATTACAAAAAGTATAGTTGCTTAGGTAATACTGACTAGATGAGGATTCAATGAGAAATCAAGCCACATAGTGAGCATAGGGAGCATACAAAGATTTTCAGTCCAGAGAGTTTTCTAGGTGGGTCAAGGTCCTGGCTCTCCACCCCAGAGATTGAAGCCTACTTAGACTATCAATCACTGCTATTCATTTTATGTGGGTGGGGCATTTTTCTCCTTTGGTAATGTTGATTTTCAGTGAAGGTCTCCTTGACTATCCTCCTTGTTGCCTCTCCCAGAGCCAGCCCTCTCTAACTGCCTGCAAGATATCTAAGTATCTTACCTACCTACAACAAAATAAGTCCATTCAGTCTAGTAGTCCTTGAAAGTGATAAATATATAGAAGGACCTAATATCTGGCACTTGCATTCTTAGTTCTATAGTCAAGAGAAGTGAAAACATCTGCATTAAAAACTTGTACACAAATCTGCACTTTTGCTAGAGTCCCACGGAGGAAAATAAAATAACTGTCTATTAACTGATGAATATTCATCAAAATATGACATAATCATACAATGAATATCTTTCATTCATAAAAATGACAAGTACTTCATCAGTATACCAGGTAAACAATACAGTAAGTGAGAGAAGTAGTCACAAAAGACCACATATTCTAACTATTTGTATGAAATGTTCAGAATTTTTTTTTTTTTTGAGACAGGGTCTTGCTTTGTAGCTCAGGCTGGCCCTGAGCTCACTATGTACCCCAGGCAAGTCTTGAACTCAGCAATCCTCCTGCCTCTGCCTCCCAAGTGTTGGGATTACAGGCATGAGCCACCACACCCGGCACTGTGGTATGTGGTATTGATGGCTGGTGGGTGTGAGTCACCACGCCCAGCACTGTATGTGGTTACTGGGATCGAACTCAGGACCTTGGGCTTGCGAGGCAGGTGCTGGAAACACTGAGCCAAATCTCTGGCCCTTGTTCAGAATTTTTAAAAAAATCCAGAGAGATAAAAAGTAGAATAATGATCTCTAAAGACTTGTGGAGGAAATTTTTAAAAAGAGAAGAGATAGTGTACTGAGGTTTTGTGGGTTTTTTTGGTTGTTTGTTTTAGTGGTAAAGATCTCTGGAGAAATGAAAAATTACAAAGTGATCATGACACACCTCCACAGATGTCCTGAAAATCACTTACTTAAGACTCTTAACAAAAAGCTATATGGTGCAGTATGTGAACCATATCTCAACAAAGTGCATATTTAAAAAATACTTGTGAAGATAATGAGAAATTAAGCCACAATCTGAGAAATATTTATAGTTTTGATAAGACTATCAGAGTGTAAATTTACAAAGGCCTCTTGATGTTTATCAGTAAGAAAATAAACTACTCTAATGATCATGGGAAAAAGACCCAGACACTTTGCTGAAAATGCAGAGTTTGAAAATAAGCATATGAACAATGCCATGAAGGAACTGTAAGCTATAACAGCAATGTGATGCCACTACAAATTTGTGAGAATGTCTGAAATCCAGAATCTTAGAACAGTGAATTATGGGAAGGAAATTGAACAAAGACCCACATTTATTTCTGGTGGGAATACAGAATGGGACAGCCATATCAAAAGACAGACTAATAGTAATTTACAAAGCTAAATATACTTATCATATGATGCAGTAGTTGTACTCTGGTTATTAATCAAGGTGGAAAAAATTATGTCCACACAGAAACTTGCACATAGACATCTATAGTGGCTTTATTTATAATTGCTCAAACTTGGAAGCAATCGAAATATCTTTCAATAGTGAAGGATTAAATAAGTGTAGTATAATCAAAATGATGGAATATTGCTCAGAATGAAAAAAGAAATTATAAAAGCATATTACTTGATGAAATAAGCCAAAGACATTTGAGAAGTCCATTTCATGTGATCCCAACAATTTAACACTCTGAAGAGGTAAAACTGTTGATTTAGTAAAAATATTAATAGTTACCCAGGGTTAGGAGGAGGGAGAAACGAATAGGTCTAGCACAGAAGATTTTAGGTTCATGAAACCTCCATAATTAAATGTTGTACCAGTGGGTATATGGGTATTGTCATTTTACATTTGTGCAATCCCATACCATGTAGAACAGCAAAAATTAATCTTTGTGTTTACCATGGACTATAGCAATTTTTTTTTTTTTGTGGTACTGTGATTCAAACTCAGGTCCTTGTGCTTGCAAGGTTGGCACAGTATCACTTGATAATTTTGTATCAGCATAGGTTCATTAATTATTACAAATGTTTTATTTTCACAAAGGTAATCCAAATATACAGTAGATGTTTAAATTAAAATTATTACAGTAAAATATACATTGTCATTATCCCCCTTCAAACATTCCCCTTCACTTTGACCACACTTATCCCATCATTCTGGTCATTTTCTGAAGCAGTTCAAGGAAGCGTTCTTTTATGTCTTATTTTATTTACTTCATTTAATTTTACTTTATTATATTTTATTTTTTTGAGACAGGGTCTCACTTTGTAGTTCAAGCTGGCCCTGAGCTCACTATGTAGCCCAGGCAAGCCTTGATCATGAATGTCTTTATGAAGTATGATAAAAAACATATGGTGAACGCTGCTGCCATGTGCTATGAACAGAAAGGCATGCTCATCAAATCATTATGTTGAGATGTCATCCACCTTATTCACCAGATCTGGTATTGCCAAGAGTTTAGCTCTTTTCAAAAGTGAAAATGACCATGAAAAGTAAGTATTTTGAATCTGATCAGGCACTGCAACTAAAGACATGAAAGAGGACTTCAGAAATGTTTCAGAAGGCAGCAAGAATAATGAGTATGTTTGGAGTGAAGAAGCCTATTTTGAGGGAGAGGTGTATCTATTATTGTGATAAATTTTAAAATATTAAACATACCATGGATTTGGATTGCACCTTTCAAGTAGCATATAGGATGTAGGAAGCTTTTTTGAGTATGTGAAAGCTGGAGTTATGTGAGAGCTCTATTTGCCCTCAGTTTTTTTGGAAACCTAATACTACCCTGAAGAATAAAACCATTCATTCACTCATTCATTCATTTAGAGACAGGGTCTTGCCTTGTAGTTCAGGCTGGCTCTGAGCTCACTAATTAGCCCAGGCAAGCCTTGAGTGCAACAATCCTGCCTCTGCCTCCCAAGTGCTGGGATTATAGGTGTGAGCCACCATATCCAGCATTTGGCATGTGGTACTGATTGCTGGTGGGCGTGAATCACCATGCCTAGTATTGTTGTGTGTGGTTACTGGGGATCAAACCAGGGACCTTGTGCTTGCAAGCAGACACCGGAACCACAGAGCTAAATGTTCGGCCCTAAAACCCATATTTAAAAGTAGTCATTATACCTCTTTATCAAATTGACAGCAATGTTCAAGTGTGCTGTTTAAGTAATCCTCTTTACTTAGTAAAGGTTCCAAATGTAAGAATAGTGATGCTGTTAATTTGGATATACCAAAGAAAAGCCATAAAGTGTGTTATATGAAAGTTACCAAATACTGAAAGAGTTGAACATCATTTGTTACAACTGCTGGTGTATAACCATTGATGATGATGTGTTAGATATTTCCCAGTTGACTTGAAGAAGCATTATCAAGTGTCGCTGAATATGAACAGCAAATTAGAGAAGGAATTTTATAAGTCACTGAAAATGCTTTTATGTGGACATGTATTTGTACATAGGTCTAAATATATATTTAAATAAAGTTAAAGAAAAATATCAGAAATTATGGAAGACTGCCTGTTCTGTCGGCTTGTTATCTTGGAATGGTAAGGACAGTGTGATACAAGGAGATGGAGAAAATCGTGAAGTAGAGCAAAGGCATAAAAATAAAAAAAATAAGGTTTCCAAAATTAACAAAATAATGAAGGATTTCAACAAAGCAAATTAAGTGAAACAAAGTAAATGGAAATTTTGAAATAATTTTAGATGCTTATGAATGATTGGTTCAGATGTCAAACTCTGTAATGAAGCATGCCACAAGAAAACTGAAGAGGAGTGGTATGTACAGAATGACTGGAACAGTGCAGAAACCCAGAGGAGAAATTTAACATGGCATTCTTAGTTGGTATTGCATAGGAAGAGTAGATTTATGGCAACTGCTTGAAACATGTTGAGTAGACAAGCAGGTGCTAAAAATCAAAACATTACCAAAGCCAATGTCATCACAGGGAGACATCGACCAACTGAAGAAATTGTGTCAGTAGTGACAGAGTTGTCTACTCTAACTCATTACAATCTTTTTTACTCAAAAGCACTTGAAGCATAAGAAAATAAGGCAAGAAAATGTCACCAAAAATTGCTAGCGCTCCAAATGCTACTTTCACAGATACAGAAATGGAGGAATTTTTAGACAGAGACAAAAAATGCAAGCAGTGAAAATTCTGAAGGAGGTCAAGGAAGAGACAAATAGATGCATGAAAAAGTTATTAAGATGCTCAATGAATTCAAGGGAATGTAAATAAACAAATGAAGGTTTCAGTTAATAAGCTGATAAATGAGCTAAAAGAAGATAAAAATCAATAGCAGAATTAATTAAGGAAGACAATGAAGGATATAAGTAACCACTTTGGTAAAGAATTAGAGATTATTTTAAAAACCTAATAGAAATCCTGAGAATAAAAAAGAAAACTGAAAGCAATGCCAATGGACCTGATGAGTCAGAAGAGAAAGTATCAGAACTTGAGGTTAAGAAAAAGTAGTAGGTTCCCTACTTAATTAAACTCTAGAAGTAAGAAATGTCAAGAATAAGAATTTGATTTGAGAGATCCTACATATGTATAAAATAGGAAGATCTGGCAAAGGAAACTAAATATATATTTAAAAACCTCCAAAATTATTGTAGAAAGCATTCTAAATCTAGGGATCAAAATAGATTATGAGATTAATGCAGCATTTGGAATTTAGGCATAACAGGAAAAATAGGCAGGTTGGGAAAAGAACCCCTTCAGTGCATATCCAAAAATTCAGAAAAAAATAGAATAATACAAAATGTCTATAGAGAAAAATGTCAAGTAACTTACAAAGGCAAGCCTATCAGACTAGTAGATTTCTCAACATAAACATTAAGGTTCAGGGGAACTTAAGTAATGTTTTTGAACCCCTAAAGTGAAATAGTTCCCAGTCCAGATTACTATATTCTATAAAATTATCCTTTTATGAGATACAAAATCTGAAGAAATTAATGATCACCAAACTACCATTCCAGAAAACGGAACTACCATTCCAGAAAATACTTGATGTGCATTCTAAATGAGACAATGAGGGCCAGCATTACCAAAGAGCCCAAGGGAAAGAATAAATAAAAGGAAGTTTTTAAATTAAAAAAATATAAAGGAATTGTCACTGGAAAATAATACAATGACAGGAACCAGTAATTATCTTTTTCATAATAACTCAATTTAAATGTTCTTAGCACTCCAAGACAGACTGGCAGATTGGATCAAAAAGCACCAGGGAGTTGGATCCTTTGCATATGGGAAGGAGACCAAGAGATGGAGTGGAAAGTGGTAGGGGGAGAGAAATAAAAGCAATGAACATGTTTTGAGTACATTTACCTGCTCCCCGTGATGAATGTCTTCATTGTTTAGCAACCAACAAAAAGCAAAATGAAACAAAACAAAAAGCAAAAGCAAAACCCAACTATAGATTGCCTACAACAGACACACTTAAACCACAAAGAAACAGAGTGAAAATGAAAAGTTGGGATGGATACCACATGCAAGTGGAGCCCTGAATAAGTTGGAATAGCTATCCTAATTTCAAACAAAGTCTATTTCAACTCAAAACTGAACAAAAGAGGCAAAGAAAATGGTAAAGCAAACAATTAAGCTCATGTCTAATATATATATATTAGACATTATATTATATATTATATATTAGACATTAGCTCTTCCTATTTAATATACATATACTAAACAGAATATATTTATATATATTAAACAGGATATATATATTATATACATTAAACAGTATATATATATATAATATAATATACACACACTGTATATATCAATGCACCCTATTTCATAAAATAAAAGCTACTTGAAGAAAAATGGATAGGTAACAGTATTATAATAGCTGGGGTATTTCATTACCCTACTTTCAGAAACAGTGAAAACAGTTTTTTTTTTAAATTGAATTCTTTATTGGTACATTTTATATACAGCTCACAATCACACTCGACATTGGGGAATTTGTACCGTATATGACATGAGTTAATTCACATTTTTACCCATATCCCTACCCAGCCTACAATCCTTCAACCCCATATATATATATATGTATGTATGTGTGTGTGTGTGTGTGTATTCTTTTTCTTTTTAAATCATACTTATTAAATCACATTTTCTTTTTAAATCATATTTATTCTTATCTCTCATTACTTTTACAAAAATATTTTGAGACAGGGTCTCACTTTGTAGTTCAGGCTGACCCTAAGGTGGCTATATAGCCCAGGATAGCCTCAAACTTATAGAAGTTCTCCTGCCTCTGCCTCCCTAGTGCTGGGATTACAGGCTTGAGCCATCATGCCTGGCTCAAAACAGATTGTTTTTTAAAGGCAAAATCAACAAAGAAATGTCAGAGTCATCTAACAAAATATATAGACAATGTATCTACAGTGTGTTTCATCCCACAATAATGACAGAATTTACATTCTCAGCACCCAAGGAACTTCTCCAGAATAAATCAGATGTTGCATTTTATTAGATCACAGCAGAGTAAAAAGCTAACTAGCAAATATAACTAGCAAAAGAAACCAAAAGAAATTATGCAAACTCACAGAGATAAAAAACATATTCTTTTTTTTTTTTTTTTTTGAAACAGAGTCTCACTTTGTAGTTCAGGCTGGCTCGGAACTCACTATGTAACCCAGGCAAACCTTGAGCTCAATCCTCCTGCCTCTGCCTCCTTAGTGCTGGGTTTATAGGCATGAGCCACCAGACCCAGCACTGGTATGTGGTACTGATTGCTGGTGGGTGTGAGTTATCCACGCCCAGTATTGTTGTATGTGGTTACTGGGGATCAAACTAGGGACCTTGAGCTTGCTAGGCAGGTGCTGGAACCACTGAGCTAAATCTTCAGCATAAAAACATATTCTTTAGTAATCAGTTGGTCACAGAAAATATAAGAGGAGAAATTTTAAAGTTTCTAGAATCAAATGACAGTGGCAGTAAAACATAACCAAAAGATATGGTTCACAATCAAAGTAGGTGTAAATGGAAACTAATATTTGTGAGAAATGGAGCACTCTTAGATAATTAACCTTATATCTCAAGAGACTAAAAGAACAATAGCAATGAAAATTCAGAACTTGTGGAAAGAAACAAATTATGAAGATCATAGAATTGAGACAAATTACAAAAGAATCAGTGATTCAGTGTTGGTTATTTGAAAGGATAAATAGGAGTGATAAACCCTCAGTCAAACTTAACAAAATAGGAAAAATAAAGGCCTATATTAATGCAGTTAGACCTGAAAAATGTGAAATCACAACAGTTTTAACTAAAATCCAGAGAATTATAAGAAACTTTTAAAAAACCTTATGTATCAGTGAAATAAAGAATGTAGAAATGAATAAATTCCTAGGAAATGAATTACTTATACTGAATCAAGGTGTGAAAACCTTGACTAGGTCCATACCAAGCAATTAAATTGAAAGTATAATAAAATTCTGGCAATTAAGAAAAGTCCAGGATCCAATAGTATCATTGCTGCATTTTACAAAAATTTCATAGAAGAACTAATGCCAGTATTCTTCAAATTCTTCCATGAAATTGAAAGTGAAAAAGACTGTTGAACTCATTTTTGAAGCCAGCATCACTCTGATGCCAAACCTGGACAAAGAGGAACAACAACAACAATACTACAGACCAATATCTTCAATAAATGTAAAAAATGCTCACCAAGATACTCGTGAACAGAATGAATCATATAATTAGATCATCTGACATGAATAAGTTAGCTTCACCATAGGAATACAACTATGGTACAATATATTTAAATCAATAAATGTAATACACCACATAAATATATAGAAGTATAGCTAAAGGTCACATGATTATCTCAATAGTTGCAGAAAAAGTCTATGACAAAATCTACTCATTCATGATTTAAAGAAAACAACTCTAGTGAAAATTGGTGTAGAAAGACCCTGCCTCAGCCTGATAAACTCGTTTTGACAAACTCATAGCCAACATTATATAAAACATTTCCTCTAAAAAATTAAAATGAAGAACAAGACAAAGTACCTATTCTCACCACTCTTGTTTCATATAGTATTCAAAACTTTAGTCAGAGTAGTCAAATGAGAGAGAGAAATGAAAGAAATACAAATAGAAAAAGCAGATGTCAAAAGATCCTTATTTGTAGATGATGCAGTCCTTTCCATAGAAGACCCAAAAAACTCTGTTAACAAGATTCCTAGAACTTACAAAGTCAACACAGTGGCAGTATACAAATCAACACATAAATATCAATAACTCCCATACTACAGTGGTAAACATACTGAGAAAGAAATCCCATTCATGGAGCTCAGTTCCATTCCCATCAGTCCCATACATAGATTCTAAAAGAAATACCCAGGAATTAATCTAATGGAGAAAGTGAAAGACCTTTATAATGAAAACGAAAGTATGGTGAAGAAAGAGATCGAAGAAGATATTAGAAAATGGAAAGACATTCCCTGTTGTTGTATCTGTGGAATCAATATTGTCAAGATGGCCATATTACCCAAAATGATAAATAATGCAATTCTAATAAAAATACCAGTAATATTGTTCACAAAAGTAGACAAAACAATCCGGAAATTTACAGAAGAATCAGAAAAGAAGCCGAATAGCCAGGAAAACATGAGCAGCAATTAGAAGGTAAGAGATTTTACCTTCCTATTGTTTCAAATTACACAATAAAAGTACAATGATAAAAAACATCATGGTACTGACACAAATCCAGATGTGTAGAGCAATGGAATAGAAGAAGAAGAACTGCCCCATGCCATCTGATGTTTGACAGAGGGGCTATAAATAAACACTGAAGAAAAGATAGACTCTTTAATAAATGGTGTAGGGAAAGTATCCACGTGCAGAAGAATGAAGACCATATCTCTCACTGTATATTGCAATCAAATGAAAGTGGATCAAAGACCTAGATATAAAAACTAATATTGAATCTGCTGGGAGATAAAACAGCCAAAAGTTGAAGACATAGGCAAGGACTTTCTGAACAGAAAGCTGATTGGACAAAAAAAAAAAATAAAATAAAATAAAAACCAGAATCAACAAGTGGGATTGCATCAAATTAAAAAGCTTCTGCACAATAAAGGGAATGACAGAGTGAAGAGGAAACCTACTGAATCAGAAAAAAATTGCCAGCAATTCCTTAGATTGGGGATTAATATCTTGAGTGTATACTAAACAAAAACTTTGCCCCAATAAAAGAATAAATAAGTGGACACTTGAAACAACCACCTTCAAAAGAAGTAGTGCAGATGGACAAAAAAATATGAGAGACACTTAGCATTTTTGAAGATTAAAAATGCAGATGAAAACAACAGTGAGATTTCCTATTAGTCCAGTTAGAAGGGCTATCAACAAGGGCTCAGAAAACAAATGGTCATGAGTTTCTGGGAGAAAAGGAACCATTCAGCGTTGTTGATAGGAATGTATGAAATCAGTATGACAGTCCCTCATAAAATAGGAGTTTCACTTAATCAAGCTATACCTCTCTGTGGAGACTGTTAATTATTCTCAAAGGAGGATATAAGCAGTGCAGGCCATAAAGAGTTAATTCTGCAGTTGACTTGTTTACAGAAGTGAGTCTGGCCAAAGCCCATGTAATGCAGGGTGGCATTTAGGTGGTGCATAGGTCAGTACCAAGGCCCCCTGGCAGTGCCATGGAAGAAGCTAGAGAAACTGTGGAGCTTACTATGAGATAACATGGCAACAGAGGTTAGGGCGATTTATCCCAAATTCTGTTCTTCAAATTAAGACTTTCTTAACTAAAAAGACAAGATTGTTAACCACAACCGATATCTGTTCTCTTCTGCACTTGATCTTAGCCAAAAGGCTGAGAAGCGATATCTGTTCTCTTCTGTACTTAACAAAGAATCCTCTGTCTCTTCTTCTAGAAGCCTTGCCTGCATCAATAACTTATCCCTAGCAACCACACATAGCCCCCTCAACCCGCAATTTAAATTATTGTGCAACCAGTAAGTATTGTGGTTCTGGCTGTTTAGGTTCTTTGCTTGCTCAAGATTTGACTAACCCAGTTCCCTATTTCTCTTTGATTCTGTCTGAGTCTTTCTTCTCACCTGTGTTGTAGCACTGAGCAGATCAGGATCCTCTGCAGGGGGTCTGATTCCTCTCCAGGGTATCTTCCTGGAAGACTGAAAAATCATAATGCTACAGTGATAGGCTCATGTTTGTTCTTTTAGAAGTTCAATTCACAAAAGCTAAATTGTGAAAATGGGCATGATGTTTATCAACAGATGAATAGTTAAGGAAAGTGTGTTATATGTATACACGATGGAGTACTATGCTGTCATAAAGAAGTAAAATGTAATTTTTAAAACATTTTTTATTATGCTTATCAGTACATGTGTAGCAATAAGGTAACCATTTCTTGTGGAGAGTTGGTACACATATGTAACATCTTAATTTCCCTTCCCTCCCTCCTTTTGCCCCCATCTGTTAATCTCCTTGATTTTTTATTGTGCATATTTGTAGTACATAATGTTTATACTGCTTGTATGGAGTTGGAATACATATGTGACACATCTAACTTCCTTTTTTCATCTCGTACCCCTCCACCCTCCATCCTGCCTCCATCTCTTGATCTTCTTCACTTTTTAGAACATCTATCTCCCTACTTCCTGATATATATATATATATATATATATTTTTTTTTTTTTTTTAAATTTTGCTCACAAACTCTGGGTGTCTCATATAAGTATAATAATGTGATACTTCAACTTGTACGTCTGATTTATTTTACTTAAAATGGTAGTCTCAAGAAGCGTCTGTTTTCTTGGGTGTACCTTGAGACCATTATTTTATGAGAAATAAATCAGCTATAAACAGCTAAATAATGCATGGTGTCTTCTATAGGAGAATGTTAAATAAAAATAATTTAAAGGGCAAAATAAAGGTGAAGTGATAAGCAACAGGGAGATAGATGTGAAGGGGACCTAGAAAATGAGAGTGAAGAGATGATGGACAAAAAAGAATTAAAATTGATCAAGATGTGTTATGTGTATGCATAGTTTCCTCCTACTAATGTAACTATTATGTATCACAGTCATATACAAATATAAATAATAAAGCAAAATGGAACAAAATAAGGAGAATTTGAGAAGTTCCAGAAAGTTGGTATGGTTGGGTGAGTAAAAGCAGAGATTGGATCTAGGCCTCAGCGTTGCCTCTGGAAAGGATGTGTAAAGTGAAGGTTAACAGAGTCAAAACATCTCTGTTAATGTTATCTAACTGGTTCTTATACCTTTTGCTTCTCTTCAGTTTTGGGGTTCTTTTTTAATTAAGGTAGTAAATCACATAGCAAATTGATGATAGACATTATTGAATTTATGTAAGTTTATATCTGCATATCCTTTGAAAAGTAAGGTTCATATTTTAAGGTTAACTCTGCATTTTGTGAGAAAAGGAGAGGTCAAGAATTTGCTCTTGAGGTATAATTTTTAAATGTCCCTTTTTTCACTATGGTGGATTTATAGCTTAAAGTAAGGAGTCTACTGGAACTGTGAATATACAAATAAGACAATTATTGTGATGGCTGTCAATAGACAGATGGATTTTAAACGCACTCCACAGTGGTAGTGGAATTTGAATTCAGTAAAATGACATCAAGCCATGGAAGGTTCCATAAAGGTAGTTTTCTCAGAGTCTAAAAATTTGAGGAGATAGATGGTCAAGCAGTATAAAAACCTCCAGAAGTGTTTTGGGCAGCATTCAAAAGCCAAGACTGGCTACATCTTACCAGAGTTTAGAGACATTGTTAAGGTTGCTTTCTGTTTAGAAATTTTTATAGCAAATAGACAGTCCTCATTTTTGTTTGGGTAATAGCCACTTCACTGATTCTAGTGGTTGGAATATTATCCCTGCCAGGAAAAGACCTCAATAACCTCTTCTGGAATGCTTATCATATTTTATGTAGTGTTTTGGAATGAGGTCTTGTTTTTTAAGATTGTTCACTCTTTGCTTTAAACTTGGTTTTTAGTATTTCCCCATTCTCAGCCTCATTGTACCACAAATCTATCTAGGATATCTGTCTAAAACATAGATTTGGGAATCTCTTACTTGTGACCTCTTTGAGTCAATCCAGGGTAGGGATGGGGGCTCTGTAATTGGTTTTTAAAATAAGCTTCCATGATGGTTCAAGCCATATTTTCCTAGAAAAACTTTATAAGTGCTTTTTTTTGGAGTGAAAATTGTCTATATTCAGTATTCTAGGCTTGGGAAAGTTTGTTATGTACTTGTAAATAGCACTTCTTGGATAAAATGAAGGTATGTATACATCGTTAAATCCTCCAATGTTTGAAAAAGCACACTATAAATATTACATTAAAAGCAAAACATTCTGACATATGTTCAGTGAAGGATTTAACAATATGATCTGAAAATGTATAAAGACTCCTTTAAACTTCAAAGTTTCTCAGAGTCAGGGATGTTGTCTTCTTGAGTAATTGACTGTACAGTGTTATATCATAGGTTGTGAGTTTATATCATAATTTATTGAGAAGAAATTCTAATAGTGCCTTTCTCCTTTCCATGCTAGCCTGACCTCCCATGTCAGCTCCCCCAATTTATTTTCTGCCTTGTGGTACAGGATCAATATAAAGAAAACAAGTTTGTGTTCTTTCTGACTCATATCCCTGGGTTTCCTGATTAATTTAGCTTTAGTGACTCTTCAGACTCCTCTATCACAAATTAGACGTTTACCTTGAACCTGTCAATCAAATATAATTAATAACTATTTGAGACAATTAATTTCCTATAGGTTCCTTTAACTGTCTTTATATATTTTTTTTCCTGATCACATTGTCTTTTTTTTTTTTTTTTTTTTTTTTGAGACAGGGTCTCACTTTGTAGTTCAGGCTGGCTCTGAGCTCACTATGTAGCCTAGGCAAGCTTTGAACTCAGCAATCCTCTTGTCTCTGCCTCCAGAGTGCTGGGATTACAGGCGTGAGCCACCACACCCAGCACTGTGGTATGTGGTATTGATTGTTGGTGGGCGTGAGTCTCCATGCCCAACATTGTATATGGTTACCTGGGATCGAACTCAGGACCTTCCGCTTGCGAGGCAGGTACCGGAACCACTGAGCTAACCCTCTAGCCCCGCCACATTGTCTTTTAAAAGGCCAATATTTTCTCTCTATCTTGTTTGGTCCTGGTCCCTTCTGTTACACATCCATGTATTTTCTGCCTGTTGAATATTAGAAACTTTCACTATGTTTTTAACTATTAGCAGTAACTCTTCTTATTCTTTTTTTTTTAATTTTATTAATTTATTAGTACATTATATATGCACATCACAATTACACTCCACATTGAGACTTTGTACCAGTATATGGCATAATTTCTCATTTTCCCCCTTCCCCTACTCATCCTATAACCCCCACCCCTATATACTCAAGCTTTGTTTTCTTTTTTTAACATCAATTTTTTCTTTCCCCTCTTTATTTATCCCTAAACCCCATTTACCTTTGAATATTTGCTATTTCACAATGTTGATCATGCATTAAAACCTGAAAATTCTTTCAATCAGTAATTTTTATATTATAAAAAATATAAAGCCATAAGAAAGCTTTGTAAATTTCAAGAAAGTAATAGGAGCAAACTTTGAATCTCTCCTAAATAATATTTAAAGAATATGTATCATTGACAAATTTATACTACTAGCTCGAGTCAAGCCTGGCCAGGCATGTTACGTGCAAGAGTTTGCTGTTTTATCAAGTTACCTAGGTCACTTAGTGCATTTTAGCCAAATAGATAATGAAAGCTTATACCATGATTCTTAAATAAATGTATGGATCGGAAATGCATTTTAAACCCTCTGGAAACTGAAGCCAACATGATGGTTTGTGTTGAGAACCTACAGCAGTTAGTGAGAACCTGTCAAAACGAAGGAAAACAAACAAAAAGGTGTAAAAAAGACTGAAGGTGTCGCTTCAGTGTGAACATCATTGGTTCAATCTCCAGCAGCTGAAACACCAAAAGAGCTTCTCCAAAGTGAGCATTCTCAAGCCTCAGATCTTGTTCAGGGAGAGATACAAGAGTCTGGAGATGTCTCACTAACAGTTATGCCCTGTTTAATATTCTGGATTATCTTCTTACAGTTTCGCTATGAGTTCAATTATTGTAAATCACTTCGTTAAATACATCTGTATTCCAAAGCTTCAGCAACTCCTCATTGCTCTAGGTTGAAATTAACTTTTGTTTCATTAAAGCCCCTCTTCATTCATCAATAGCCTGAAACATCTGACATTTTAAACACAGGTTTTCAGAGAGCTACGAACAAGCAGTGTGAATTGACGTGTAAAAGTAATTTGCCTTCATATTCTCTGTAAACTCTTTGTTCTAACCTACAACATTATGGCAGGTAAAAGCTTTTAATATTTGCTTCTGTAGTGTAACATTTCATACATGATGAAGGTCATATCTCACATGTGCATCATTTGTAAAGAATCACATTCATGAGCTCATCACTTATCTTAAGAAACAGACACTACTGGTAGTTTTGATGTCTGTTTTATGATCTTCCTTGTTCCTGTCCTTCTCTTCATTCAAGATCACCACTGTTTAATTTTACATTAATTATTTTCTTTTTGCCTCACAAGCGTGTTCATGTATATTCTACCCAATTTGAGTGTTACATTCCTGTGAATATCCCAGAAATGGTGTTATGCACTGTTCTCCAGCAGATTGCTTTTT
>PVIC010041642.1:0-16138 GCA_004025085.1 Thryonomys swinderianus | reverse complement strand
TGTACCCCCCGAACCCTTTGGGGATAAGAGGTCACTGGGGAATCAGGGAGGTAGGGGGCAGAAGGAGAGTGAAATAGGGTTAGCAGGTTTATGAAGATCACCTAAACTCTAGAATATACTCATATATGCCAGTGGGTAATTGAGGATAAAAGGGCGCATATAAAACAGTACCAACTGTATGCTGCAAGACTGTTGGAGACTTTGCACACCTTATAATAGTACAGGAGAAGAAATAGGGCAGCCTAAGAGTCTTTCACTTCTGGGTATTGCTTCTGACAGGAAGATAGGAGAGGGTGCGGGACAAGAGGTGAATAGAGGGATCTAGGAGTAGATGGCAAAATAGAAGCTAGATTCCCTTTTTTTTCTTTTATTTTTTTTAATGTTGCCTGGTCTCTCCGAGCGGCTCTAGTGTGGAGGGATGCAGGAAATGGCTCCGGCTCCTCTCGGGCCTGGGTCCTCACAAAGCAGCTCCGGGGTTGGCTTGGGGCCGGCTGGTGGGCCTTAATCCTTCATGGTGGTGATGGCGCCTGGGGTCCGTACCTGACTCCTTACTGCACAGCTCCTGGGTGTAGAGGGCCGGTGGGCAGGCCTTAGTACTCTGCCGCTGAGAATGGAATGGTACTCTGTAGTGGAGTCCGTGTTGCTCCCGGGTGCAGTGGGCTGGTGGGTGAGCCTCAGTTCTCCGCCGCCGAGGATGGAATAGTGCCCGGTAGCTGAGTCTGTGCCGCTCCGGGGTGCAGTGGGCCGGTGAGCAGTCCTCAGTCCTCTGCTGCTGAGAATGGAATGGCGCCTCCTGGTAGAGTCTGCGCCGCTCCAGGGTGCAGTGGGACAGTGGGCAGGCATCAGTCCTCCACTGCTGAGGATGGAATGGCACCCAGTAGCCGAGTCTGTGCTGCTCTGGGGTGCAGTGGGCCAGTGGGTGGGCCTCAGTCCTCTGCCGCTGAGGATGGAATGGCCTGGACCTATTGCATTTTTAGGCATCATGACTAGGAATCCTATCTTCATTTTTTTTTTAAACTTTCTGAAGTAAAATAGTTTTATCCTGGGACCCTTTTATTTTCAAATGCTTGTCACAATTACTTTACATGTCAGGTGAGACACTGCACTTGTAGTATGATTGGAAATGTAAGTCAAGCTCTTCTGTGGTATTTCCTCTCTGAGGATGATGGAGTATACCAAGTATTTTAGAAAAGTCTAAGAATGTTATGACTTCATTTCTGAACCAGCTTTTAGTTGTTAATAAAACAGTATGCAAATTATAATATCGATTTAAAAAAATTTGCTTAGGGCCAGGGTTATAGCTCAAATGGTACCGCACCTACCTTGCAAGCACAAGGACCCAAGTTTGATCCCTGGTATGGCAAAAACAAAACAAAACAGAACCAAACAAAACAAAATTTTGTTTAAATGTGATAGTCATTTGTGCCTTTTGCCCTGATTATCATCATGTTGCTCCCCCCCATATTTTGAAATGCTATTGTTTTGTAAGTTTTGTTAAAAATTTGATATTTCATTTTTTAGACTAAACTTCAGTGGCTCTGTGAGGAGCTAAAAGAAAGAGAAAACAGAGAGAAGAATTTGAGACAGCAGCTGATGCTCTGCAGACAGCAACTCAGGGAGCTGACTGAAAACAAGGAGTCCGAGCTTCAGTGTCTCTTTGCCCAGATAGAAAGGCAGGAGCAACTTCTGGAAGAAATACACCAGGAGAAGAGAGGTGTGTTAGTGCTTCTGATTCTTATTTTTCTTTGATTATGGTCATGGAATACTAAGTTTGGAAAAAAGCCAACGTGTAGTGCCTGTAGTTTGAATTGTTTTCATATCTACCCACCTGCTTGTCTCTTACCTTGTTATCTTTCTTCTTTTCTGAGACCAGAGGAAGAAACGTGGAGCCCTATATTGTTTGAGTCCTAGCATTCCACATGCATGCACACCATGTGTACCCACTGCAGAAGGGCAGGTCTTGGTTTGCTAACACATCTCTTCCTACCTGGTAAAATAACCTAGCTTACATTTTACTTAAGTAAAACACCCATTAATTCATTCAGAAGTTATTTATTTTGTATTTGGCACTCTTATAGGTGCTAAAGACACATCAGTAAATTAGGCAGACTCTTACATAACTTATCTTATCTTGGGTGAGGCGACAAAGAATAAATGCAGTAGATACGTCAACATATAATACATGAGAAGGTGGTAAGCAAGGTGGAAGTAAGCGCAAGCGGGGTGGAGGAGAGTTTGGGAGTGCAGTGGTGGGGTTAATATGCAGGCATCATCTAACTTTAATTGTTGGATAAGGAACTTGTAATAGTACTTTTTCCTTCAATGAATTTTGTTAATGTTGTCTATAGGGGAGCAGGGAAAGGGGACATAACTGAACCTCTGCAGTTAAGTCCTAGTCTTCTGTGAGCCCAATAGCACAAGGTGAATTAATTCATGTATACACAGAAATGAGACTTAGAAGAAGCTGAGCTTGGGCCTGATCCATGGTAATCTGGGTGGCAAAGATGAAAGATTCGAGCTTGCCACATGTTTATTCAGTACATTTGGAGTAAGGAATGTAACAGGTTGCTCAGAGGGCAGTGGGGTTGGTTCATCCAGAAAAATGAAGGCCATATAGGGCCGGAGATTTTAGCTCTGGTTCCAGCGCCTGCCTCACAAGCACAAGGCCCTGAGTTCAATCCTGGTAACCACATACAATGCTGGGCGTGGTGACTCACGCCCACCAGCCATCAATACCACATGCCACAGTGCCGGGTGTGGTGGCTCACACCTGTAATCCCAGCACTCGGGAGGCAGAGGCAGGAGGATTGCTGAATTCAAGGCTTGCCTGGGTTACATAGTGAGCTCAGGGCCAGCCTGAACTATAAAGCGAGACCCTGTCTCAAAAAAAAAAATGAAGGTCCTAAAGTGTTTTCAGCTGGTGGAGTTCTGCCTTGGAGCATCACAGTTGGTGGGACCATTGGGGTCTTTGTTGTTATAGGAGGGAAGATAGAGTTATGTCTGAGCATGCTATCGCTGGACTGTAGACAGGAAAACTAGGCCTCATCATAGTTTTAATTGTGAAATTATTTTTCCCTAAACTTATATAGAATTGCTTCTGACAATTGTCACCCTGAGAGTATTTCTTTGAATTAGGATTAATACAATGTGTATTATGAATACATGAGTTTGGGAGTGGGATCAAATCTAAAAGACTCATATGTTTGTGTACTTAGATGATTAAAGTAAATTATAAAAGTTTCAGAAGGTAAGTTTATAAAGTCCTATATCTCTCAGTATGATTAGTTTTATTTCTGCTTTTTGAATATAATGAATGGTAGGTTTTTGAATTACCCTGTATCTTTAGAGCGTAATAATTCCTTGTACATTTTTGAATTACCTTGTTCTTTTTAGAAAAGAACTTGCTTGTCGGTTGATAAGATTATGTCCAATATATAAATTTAAGAATGGGTATGATATTTTGCTTTTGAGTCTTTTAATCTTCAAGTATGAAATTTATTAAGGTTGTGTTTTTAACGTTTTGTAGGTTTTAGCAAAGAAGTGGTATACATCATTGTTAGATTTATCTCTAATTTTCTTATGATGTAGTTCTTAATATTTGAAATTTGAAATTTTAGAGTTTATTTCTTGTATAGGAAATACAGTTAATTTAAAAAATATTGACATATTTTTCAGTCTTGCTCAGATCATTTATCTGTTATGGTATCCTTTTGTGGTTATTCTTATTGATTCCATAATAATTACTGTTTTCTTAGTGCACAATCATCATCAAGATAAGCACAGTTTTTCTCCTTTTTTCCTCTTAATTCAATCAAATAATTAACATTGCTAGTAAATACTAAACTAGTCTTGCATTCTTGGGATAATTCATACTCTGTAATAGTAGAATTTTCTTTTTATATGTAGCTGGGTTTCATTTATTAATAATATTTGTATCTATGTGTATGGATTGGTCGATAGCTTCCTTTTTTTTGAGACAGGTTCTTGCTTTGTAGTTCAGGCTGGCTCTGAGCTCACTATGTAGCCCAGGCAAGCTTCGAACTCAGCAATCCTCCTGTCTCTGCCTCCTGAGTACTGGGATTACAGGCGTGAGCCACCATGCCCGGCACTGTGGTATGTGGTATTGATTGCTGGTGGGCGTGAGTCTCCATGCCCAGCATTGTATGTGGTTACTGAGGAATTGAACTCAGGACCTTGTGCTTGCGAGGCAGGCGCTGGAACCACTGAGCTAACCCTCCGGCCTGGTCGATAGCTTCTTTTGTTATAATGTCGTCTGATTTAATATCATTGTAATGATGGCCTCATAAAGTAAGCCAAGTTATGTTTTCCCTTTCCCTATGCTTGGAGCATTTGTATAGAGTTTATGTTTTTCTTTTTAAATGCATGATAGAATGGGTTGATGATGAGGCCTATAATTTTTATTTTGTGAGGTTTATTGATAAATGTTATTCATAAATTCTGTTGAATTCACTGGCCAAAAGTTTTGTTGATGTTTCTCTAATTTTCATAAGATCTTTATTGAGTATTCTCATTGCATTTATGCTATTGAAACACTTTTTTGTGTAAATCTTGTTGAGGCGTTATTCTAAAAATATTTGAAACAAAACTTTCATATATTTCTAATATTTATGTTTTTATATTTATTGCTTTTTGCTTTTATATCATGTGCTTTATATATCATTTGCTTATTCAGCTGGAAACTTTAACACTATAAGTTACTATCTTAGCAATACTTTAGGAGGATTTCTCAAATTTGTATGTTCTGTTTTCATTATGATTTCATTTGAATTAGAAAATGTTTCCTTTGTGATTTGTTCTTTGATACAGGGTTTTTAAAGAAGTACTGGAAGTACTGGAAGGTACTGTAGATTTTGAAAACCTTACTGGCTTTGAACTTAAGGACTTCATAGGATGTATTAATAAAGTTGGAAAATTTTTGAGGCTAAATTTTGTTGTCTTTATTCTGATTCTTATTGATGAATTTTCTGTGTGTACTTAAAAGTTATGTTCATTAATTGTTGTGTAGTGTTCTAGAAATGTCACACGGTCAGTTTTTTTCACAGTATTCTAGGTCCCTCATCATTTTTCAACTTTTTTAGTTCTTTCTGAGGGAAGGTTGTTAAAATACCCACTTGTGATTTTAAATTTTGTTTGTTCTTTTCTTCACATGTTTTAAAAGTCCTCTTAGATCATACTTTAGTATTGATTATGGGAATGTGTCCATCCAGGACCCTCTTTCTATAGTTTTTGTCAGTGGAGAAGAGGGACTGAAGGACATTTATAGTGATATTGGAAGGCAGGAACAAATCTAAGATGAGTGTAGTGAGGAAGAGAGAGAAATTACACAAGAAGCAAAAGTTTCAGTTGTTTTAACACTGGGTGAAAAATCATGAATGAAAAAGTTTTAGGAAAGCCCAGTCTTTTGTCCATGAATCTCTTTCCTTTTGTAAGATATTCTGTGAGTTTTGTCTACTGGATTCAGAGGTAATGAAGACTTTAATCTGCTGCCAACCAGAAGCTGTTTTAATTTGAGATTTAAAAATGTGTTATAAAGTACAGTGAAATATAGTATGAAAAATATAGGCAGTATATTATTGGTGGAAGAAAAGTACTGGTTACCTCTTTTGATGCCTTTTTGGGGATTTTTCTTTTGGTAGCAGATGTAATTTGATTTGCATTTTGGCAGAGAAGGTAGAATTTGTATAGAAAAAACAGATTTTGTGCAGGATTTAGTTAAACATTTGTTTGCTATAATACAGGCAATGTGAAGGTCAGTAAAATTGGTGATTAGCTTTAGATATTTCTGAAGTTTCTTTTTTTTCTTTCTTGATGTTTAGTTGGGCCCTTATTAAACTTTGAAAAAGCAAAACACAAATGAGCAAATACTTGGCAGAAACTGATTAAGTAATTTAATTGGAGCAGTTTGTATTTTTGTCTGACATCCTGAAATTAGGTAGCAACATTTGTCTTAATATTTCAGTTATGTACTGCATTGGACAATATTTAAATGTATAGTATGTAAATGACTTACAGTATTTAAGTGATTTACGTTTTTATTCATTTCATGACAATTTCTATAGGAGCTTCCTGATTTATTTAAGAATATTATAGTTTGTTTTCCTTTTTTTTTTTTTGAGACAGGTTCTCGCTTTGTAGTTCAGGCTGGCACTGAGCTCACTATGTAGCCTAGGCAAGCTTCAAGCTCAGCAATCCTGTCTCTGCCTCCCGAGTGCTAGGTTTACAGGCATGAGCCACCACGCCCGGTTTTCCTTTCTTTTTTTCTTTTTTTGCGGTATGGGGGATCTAACTCAGGACCTCATACTCAGGAAGCAGGTATAGAGCCACTGAGCTAAGTCCCCAGTGATACTATAATATCATTAGTAGTAATTCTTGATCCATTTTGTCCTGATTTGAGTATAAAATGCAAACATTCAAAATACCTAAATAGGAGAAAAGTAGACTATTAAAGGTACGTGTATGTCTAAAATTAGTTCCCAAGAATAGAAGGAATGCAACTTTTAGACTCTTACATTTTATGTGTATTTGACTCAGAAAAGCTTGAATATGATTATAAATCTTGAGTAGAAAGAGCCATGAATCGAAATATTCTACAGGTAAAAGAACGTTTACCTGGCATGGCAAAATCTCATAGAATATGAGTGGACAGAGTGAAAGTGAGGGTAGAGAAGTAAATCTCGGGGGGCAAAGGGTGGAAGAATTAAGGATTTCTTTTTGTGTGACCTTTTTAGCACTTTGAATACCCTCCTATTCTGACAGATTCACTAGCTGGTATTTGCTTTAAGCTCAGAGAGCCTAGAGAGAGGCAGCTGAGGAAAGACACAGAATCAAATCTTTCCTAGAGTATGCCCAAAGAAAAGCTGAGTGAGTTAGAGAAAAGGAGAGAGGAATGAGAAGTTGCATATAAAATCTTTAGGGAGATTTTTAATTCAAAAAATTGCTGGTAGTGAAAGAGACACCTTGCTATTCACCTCCTTCCAATGCCCCCTTGAATGTGCTCCTTGCACCATCCTTGCCACTTTCTCAAGAAGCTCTAGAGGTCCTTCCCTGCGTGCCTTTAGTTGTATTGCTATGTTTGACTCAATGTCTTGAATTTGATTCAGAACGTTTATCTTTTATTAATAATTTTGAGTTCGGGATAGAGCCAGAAGTCAATGATACCAGATTTTAGTTTTTGGTAGAAATTGCTGCAAAGTTTATCACTATGGTTTGATCAAAACATACAGTGAATGTTTAAACCAAAACTGTATTACAATAAAAACACACAATGGATTCATCCCTTTCAGAAAACTCCTGCTTGTTCAAACACACTTGGCTCATTTTTCTTGGAAATGTGCCTTTTCTGCATTTTTAAAAAAAATTAAATATGAATGACCTGGTTTTGCGTTGGTCTTGGGTGTTTAAACCAGACTGTAGGATTGGTAGGTGGCTGTCCATATATTTTTACAATCTGGTTCCCAAGTACATGTCTGTTGCATGGGAATGGGGCAGTATCCAAGGTATGGTCTTCACCTAGAGAATCCAGTATACTTCCTGAGGCATTGCTCAGGATAAGTTATTTTGCGATCTAACTGAGACATGACTTAGCTATTCTTTTCCCAGTTGCTCTTTGGTTCAAGGCATCAATTCGTAAAATAATACTCTGTACTCTCAAAAGTACATATCTACCTGGTTAATCTTTATATCAGTGATGACCTCAAGTCTTTTTTTTTTTCTAACATTTTTGTCCCAGTGTTTTGAATAACTCTTTTCTGCTCATTTCTTTGTGTGACTTTTGAAATTAGTGGCCAATGGATGAACAGAAGATAACTTCATAGAATTCAGTTGTGGGAGAGATGGAGTAAGGACTTGACAACTGTAGGCATCTTCCCTAACATGTAGGTTGAATGAGATCCTATCATTTTTCTTTTGTTTATAAGGTACTTACTGATATGTCTACCCACATACCCACTCATTCTTTGTTACTTATTCCTCATATCTGTTTTTAATATTTTTCTTATGGAAAGATTAATGGACAATTATGACATTTATAGATGTATTAGTTATTATTGTTTATTCCAAGAAGAAGAAGAAGAGGTAATTTTTTTTCCTATTCCATGTTGGAGCGCAATACTGAAATATTCTGAATTCAGGGAATGATTTTGAAATGTAATTCATTGATTCATTCATTTCTGGTTAATTTTTATTTTTTAGTATACTACAATTTTTGTTAGTATACTTTTGGGATACATAGTAGGCATATTCAGCTTGGGATATTTATATATACCTCACATCTTGATTCTTTTTTACTTCTCTTATCTCCCTGCTTCCCCAAGATTCTGGTTAAGTTTTTAAAAAAATTATTTACTACTTTTATGCCATCTCCAGCTTGTTCAATTAAGTGATGCTGATTATTAGAGATAAGGAGAGATTATTTTATTTGACAAATGGAGAATATTACTTAAACTTCAGTGCATGACTGCATTAATCACTTTACTGTCGCTGCGGCAAAATATCTGACCCTCACCACTTAGAGGAGAGAGGTTTATTATGGCTCATTGGTTTCAAGCTGAGGGTGCTTGGCTTCTATGCACAAACCACATGGCCACAAAGTACAGAGGAAAGCTGCTCCCTCCTTGGGAGCAGAAAGCAGGGAACAAAGGCAATACATGAGACTTTGGGCCACATTTTGGTTCTGAAACATAGTAATGGCTGGATTCTTGAGTATTTGAAGTTTAATTATACTTTGTTGTAGATGAAGTTGGGATCAGGATCAGATGGGGTTGCTGAAAATAAACTTAAGCATATCATGAAGTTTTAAGTGGAGCCATTCATTCATTCATTCATTCATTCATTCATTCATTCATTCATTCATTCATTCATTCATTCATTCATTTGACTTGTGATCTTGTTAGGCAGGTGCCAGAACCACTGAGCTAGATCCCTGGCCCTGAATGGACATATTTGAAAATAGAGAATAGTATCCTATGGTATATAAAGCTTATATTTCTTACAGCTTTGAAATTTCAATTTTAAACTTCAGGAGGTTTCTTAATTGTTTAATTTGAGTTTTCCTGAGAGCATTTAACACCGATGTATTCACTTAGGGTATGAAGGATTGGATTTCCCTATTTCCTTGTCTGCTACAGCTGGTGGCTACCTAAGCTGTTCCTTGTCTTTCCCTACATATCCAGTCTTCCCTCTCTGCTTAGACCTACTGTACTAATCTGAGTCCTCCAGAAACAACCAGAAGGATACAGTTGCGTTTTATAGGAATGAGCTCATATAGTCAGAAAAGTCTGCAGATTGATGTTTATTTGGCAAGCTGCAGAACCAGTGGAATTGGTAGTATATTTCTAGTCTATGTTCAAGGCTAGAGAACTAGAACCAGCTTATGGTATAAGTTAAATTCTGAGTCTCAGTTCTAGAAGGTCACTGCTGTCCTAGCTCAAAGACAGTCAGGCAGAAAGGGGAAATTAGTTCTTGTTTTAGATTCCTTGTTTTATTCAGACCTGTGGTGGATCGTGTGAGGCCCAGCAGTGCTGGGGAAGGGCGATTTGCTTTGCTTGGTCAGCTGCTGCAAATGTGAATCTCATCTGAAAACACCCCTACCAGTAATGCTTAACCAGAAATCCGGATATTTTCACCTGAACAGCATGACACATACATTCTCCATTATACCACTTCTGTACTACATATCGCTTTATTAATTAATATCTATAAGGAATGTTCTGCTAGCTCTCCATGTGCATCTGAAACCCTGAGGACTTTCCCACGCAGGTCCACTCCATGGGTGTTTTTAAAGCTGCACCGTTCTCTGGGCTCCTGCTGTGTCTCCTTACCAGTGTGCTTTGTTGTTCAACAAGGCATCTTGTAAGAGTCACATACACCTTACAGAAAGAACCTCATCGATGCTCAAACTAATACAAAAAAGAAAATCACTCACAAACCTCTGTTTTGTATTTCTAATAACAAATTACTTGCAATACACCCACAATTGACCTGCTATCACAGTGTTTCATTGGAGAAACCACAACCATAGGCACACACATCTGGAGCTGCTGTGCTAATCAGTTCTGCCTAATGAATCATCATTAAAACACAGTTTTGATGTCTTGACTCCCCAGCTCGCAAACCTGGCATAGTTTGCCTTGTGCTGAAAAAATAAAATTCAAACTATTACAGATCCTCCACCATTTTTTCCCCCTCTTTTTGTATAGGAAGTATCCTCCCTCCACCCCTTTTTGGCACCCTGGGGGTGGAATTGTTTTGCCCTTTGGTAGGAGGATTGCTGAGTTCCAGGCTTGCCTGGGCTACATAGTGAGCTGAGGGCCAGCCTGAATTACAAAGCAGGACCCTGTTTAAAAAAAAAATACTCCCAATATACTTTAAAATTTCTGGATATAAGCATATGACATTTGCCTTTTACTACCTCGTTCATTGAGTCCATAAATTTTAGGTATTATTCTCTGAGACAAATAGAATGTTAGAGAAAAATTTTAAATTATCCCACAAAACCATTCTGATTATGTCCTGTATTAATTTAGCATGCTTCACTGTATCTTTTGAAACTAGAATAATTTTTAATAAGAGGGTCCTGTTATTTTTCCATAGTAAATCCCTTCATGTTCTCTGTAGTATTTAGATATATATATTTATACATTTTCTTCCCCACATCATGTAAATTGTTCATCTTGTCAATTATGAGAGATTATAGATTGTTTTCTTTATTGATACTATTTGACTTTGAACTTGAGAATGACTTTGCAGGTCATTTCAGTCATGTCACAATTTGAAAAATTTCCTAACTATGTCCCTGTACAGGCGATGCTAGATCTTTATGTTTAACTTTTCACTGATCATTCCTCATTCTCCTTCATGTGACTGCTGGTCATTGGTGATGCCCAAGTTTTTCTGTAAATTATTGCAGACAACCTTGTGAGATCATTTGCTCCACTTTTTATGGTTAGAAGAGCTGAGACTGGTAAGCAGGTGTGGACAGATTATTTCTCCAAAATTGGACAGTGAGTTACAGATAGGAGTAGATTTGCTGAAACTCAAGCCTGAGCTTATACTAATGTATAACATATTAAACTGGACCAGTATTACTCTTTTGACCTCAACAAGCCTTGCAACCTAACTTTTCTAATTCAGTTGAAATCTATTCTTTGAATTTATAAAGACATTTAGTTTTTTAATAATTTTAGATAGAAAAGTACTCTTAAAAATTTCAACAATCTTTTTGACTCATAATGACTAAAGAAGTAGAAGTGCTCATTTTTGAATAAGTGACTGATTGTATTGTTAGGTATAACTCTTTTGTTTTGAGAGCTGTTATGCTTCTAAAATTTTCTTTCCCATTGTTTTGGTATATGATAACCTGTAATTTTTTGACTAGTTCACAGGAACGTGAAGTGTCAAGCCCTTATTGAAGCTAATTCTAACTTTCTGTTCTGTACAGCTTTTCTTTACCATAAATAGAAAACTGAGATCAATCCTTTTATGTCTTCCTTTACTATGTATGTGATAACTTCTTAATCTGTCACTCAAGATCCCACCTTTCTGTCATGTTTCCTAACGTCCTGAGTGATTAAAGAATACTATAGTTTTCAGGACAACCAAACTAGTTTTTGCAGCATTTTATATAAATCCCATTGAACAACTATCTCTAAGACATGTTCTGTCTACCTAATTTATACTTTGCTGCTCCTGAAGAATTTGGGTCTTAAAAACTTTCAAAATACATAGTGTGATCAGAATATATGGTAGAGTGCTCGCTTCGGCAGCACATATACTAGAATATATGGTAGATATTTATATTTAATGTTATTAGAATAAAAGACAGATTGTCATTAGCCCTTCTTTAAAGAGGGATTCTTAAATAATAATTTTAAAATTAATAAAATTAAGGATTCTTCCTAACTTGAAACACACTTTTTCCATTGTTCTTAAATCAGTTGTCATTTTCTGAAACAATTCTGGAAATTCTCTTTTTATTACGCCAAATATAGCAGTTAATCTTATTATTTAAGGATCAAATCTTTTTGGTCACTCTATCATTTTGACTGTTAATACACACACACACACACACACATGTTCAAGTAACATAGTATCTGAGTCCTTGAAGTTAGTGACGCACCTAATACAGATAGTTTTTAGCATTTGTACCCTCCTGTAGAAACTTTTTTCAGGGAAGAGCAGATAATAACTTAAAATTTCATTTTTTAAAATAGCATAATTTACTTCTACATTTACCCGTAATAATTACATTTCATTGCACCTGAAAGACGCTTTACAGGTATCTATCATCCTTTCTATGTATCTTTGAGAGAATCTTCCTAAGTGCCACCGAGCATTGAAGGGAAAGTTGCTTTTGTGGCTTCTAAGATTCTATACCCACCATTTTTCATAATATATAAACATACTTATTGCCGTGGTGTTTTTAGGGAAGAATGGAAGAACCAAACACAGTTATATTGAAATACCTGTTTCCAAGTGAACGTTCTCCCTGCAGAAGTTACTCATAAGGAATATGCTACAGAGGCAAATTGTTAGGAACCTTTTCTTTCAAAGTAAACAAATAGATACAGCTCACTCTGCCCACATTGTACTGGGTAGGACTTGGTGAGCCAGTAAAAGGACAGCAGGTGGTGACATAGTTTGTGCCCCAAGGGCTTGAGCCCCCGGGCTGAGTATAGTCCTCAGGATTTTCCCACTCAGTGTGGAAGGCAAGAATGTATCAACAAGGACAAAAAATGAAGCTGTTAGTGTTGAAAAGTGTAACTGTTTGTGATATATGACTACACAGACCAGTTAGAAATGCAAATCTAACCAGGAGCACATTTATATGCTTTTTTCTTTCTTTCTTTTTTTTTTTTTTTTTTTTTTTGAGACAGAGTCTCGCTTTGTATTTCAGGCTGGCCCTGAGATCACTATGTAGCCCAGGCAAGCCTCCAACTCAGCAGTCCTCCTGCCTCTGCCTCTCGAGTGCTGGGTTTACAGGTGTGAGCTACTATGCACAGCATTGTGGGGTGTGGTAGTGATTGCTGGTGGGCGTGAGTCACCATGCCCAATATCATATCATTGTATGTGCTTACTGGATCGAACTAGGGAACTTGCACTTGCTAGGCAGGCAGCAGAACCACTGAGCTAAATCTCTGGTCTGCTTTTGTCATTTTTATATCTACATAGGTTTCTACTATAAGTAGATCTAGACAAATATAAATATAAGTAGTAATATAAGTAGATCTTATATTAAATATAAATTAAATATAAATTATATTAAATATAAATTAAATATAAGATCTTATATTAAATATAAATTCAATATAAATATAAGTAAATATAAGTAGATCTAGACAGGGTATAAATAATCCAAACAGAGAAACAATCTAATAATTATTAAGAGATGATAAAGCTTTGGTAAATATGTTAGGAATGAGTTGATAAATAAGAGGATATGTAGTCCTACTTCTCAGGTTTGAATTCACACGTGTGTACCCGTCTTTATTGCCTTTTAGAATCATGAAGCAAAATACTAAAATACATTTTGTGGGAAATGGCTGCTTTAGGGTTCACTTGCTCTTTCCTTGTGTAGGTACTTCTGATGCACAGAGTGAGCAGTGGTGGGTATTTGTGCTTCCTTTTTAGACTTCTGCCTGCTAAGCTTTTATATTTACTTCTTGATTATTTCACCATGCCATAACTTGACCTGTATTCCACCTTACACCAATATACCCTGCCATTTCTTTATGATGTCCTTGTCCTTTGTGTCAAATCATAACCCCATTCTTGTGTAAATCACGGTGTAAGGTCAGTGTTAAACAAGACGTAGATGGTGTGTAGCCTTAGGTGCCTGTCTCCATGTAAACTACTCTGAACACCTGTACAGATGTTTCATATTGATTTTTCAATCTCTGTGCCTTCAGAGCAATGTAAAGAAGAGTAAGCACTTTATTACTTTCCCACCGCTTTAGTTCCATGCAATTTCTGGTTTATTTTTCATTTGTAATTTTTATGCAGTCTTTCTTCAGGACAGTTTTCCTTTAGGACCACCCCATTATGCCTTCTCCTTCCTTTTACCTTTCCAGTTTTTGAAATCCTGTACTTACTTTCCAGTCCCAGAGTCATTAAACTATACACACTATCTCTCTGCCTCTTTGTCTCTCTCTTTCTCCTTGAGATGTCTGTTTATGCCTATTATTACCTGGGCAGAAATACTAAATGAGATTTGTGGCTGTAAGCCTATTTGGCTGTTGGGTTTATATTATTCTTCTCAAGTTCAATTTGTGTGAGTAAAATTACCTTCCTTACTCAGGCAAGCTGGTGGCAAGCAAAGAGTGACTCCTTTTCCTTGATTGCCTGGTGGTATCTTCTGAGTGTGTGGTGTTCCTGTGAAGTCCGCCTGTGAAAGAGACATACTCTTTGCTTTTAAGAAATTTAAAGCTGCTGTGAAAAGGACTGTATGACGATAGGAGCACGTTTTACAGCAGGGCACACTTCTCGTGGGGCGCTCTAGTTGGTTCTGAAACGTTTTTCTTGAATACAGTTTCGTTTCTTTCAAAGAAGCAGCCCCTGAAAGTGTGTTTCTTTTTGTCTGCTAGGAAAAGGAACCACTGTAAATGCCCTGAGGGCGTGTAAATTGTATATTAAAGGAACACTTGTGCGTAATGGCTATTGCAGTAATAAGATAAATGTCTATTGGTTTCTAAACTACAAGGGAAAGAAAGAAGAAAGGCTGGGGAGGATTTAAAGATTGGGATTGAAAAATTCACATGCGCAGTAGTTGTCCACATGCATATGAAGGACTGTGTATAACTTATCTCTGTTTATGGGTAGTAACTCATAAAACTCCTCCTTCCCTGTTTCTCCCCTTTAGCTGAAGGAATGGAATCAGAGAGTGTTTAAGGTTTTCTAGGGAAGAGTTATTTTCCAGAGACGAGACTGTTTCAGATCTCATTTGCCCCATTTGTACTTTCCAAAAAATTTACCCATACACATGAAAAATAATGTCCAATTTTCTTTTGTGAGTTACTTAATTGGAATTAATGCCGTTTAAATCTACTAGCTTTTTTTTTTAATGCCTCATATTTTCTCCAAATCTCCTCTTGGGTTTTAACTTCGGGAATTACAGTGTTCTCTGGGCAACATGGATTCCACCTTTGGTACCGAATTCTTCTTCTTCTTTTTTTTTTTTTGAGACAGGTTCTTGCTTTGTAGTTCAGGCTGGCCCTGAGCTCACTATGTAGCCCAGGCAAGCCTCGAACTCAGCAATCCTCCTCCTGTCTCTGCCTCCCGAGTGCTGGGATGACAGGCGTGAGCCACCACCCCCGGCACTGTGGTAAGTGGTATTGATTACTGGTGGGCGTGAGTCTCCACGCCCAGCATTGTATGTGGTTACCGGGGATCGAACTCAGGACCTTGTACTTGCGAGGCGGGCGCTGGAACCACTGAGCTAACCCTCTGGCCCGAGGTACCAAATTCTTACATGTCATATTTCTTGAAATAGAAGAATTTTCCAGAATGGCTATTTAATTTTCATCAAATATGGATCATTTCTGTTAAGGGATAACTTGAAATACAGGGGTTGATTGAGTGTTGTGGGACAAATAATAGGAAAAAATAGGTGAATATATTTACTGCAGTAAAGAGTCTGAGGCAGGGGCAGGTGTAGCATTTCACACCTGAAAACTCAGGGCCCTGGGAGGCGAAGGGTGGAGAATCACAACCTCCAGCCCAGTCCGAGCAACTTAGTGACTTAAAGAGCCATTTTCTCAAAAATTTAAAGAGGCTGAAATTCTAGTTCAGTGGTAGAACTTGGGTTCAGTTTCTGGTACCAGAAAGTCTGGTGGAGGTTAAGGGTATGATAGGGTAAATCCAACTGAAGAATTGAATTCCAGTGGCCAAGAGAATAAATAAATGAAAAAACAAAAAAAATACACTTAGTGTAATAGAGCAAGTAGAAGTAGAATTTATTGAGAACCAGCCCATTGTTTTTCCTTTTCTGGGAATCTAACATATCGTAGGTACTTAATAAGTCATACTTGGGTAAATTGTGAATGAGCAAAGACATAAGCAAGCAGGTACAAGTGTATGGAGGTTAGAGTACGTAATTAAAAATGAAGAATTTATGGAGAACTGT
>PVIC010041641.1:0-16118 GCA_004025085.1 Thryonomys swinderianus | reverse complement strand
ACGCTAAATTCCTCTTTTACTTTTCTCGTTGATAAACGCAAGTAGAAGGAATTGGCCCTCATTCCCCACATCATCTTTTTTCTCTCCATCCCTTGCTACATCCCTAAGAATTATGTGCATAGATGTTATAGTTTTTTCCTAGTCCAAAAACTGTGATCTTCTGGATTTATATATTCATACAAGTTTTTCCAAAATTTGAGAGAAGTAAAATATATCTATTCAGAAGCCTGACAGATCTTGGAAAATAAGTCACACCATAACATGCCAAATGATTCTGTCTGCTTTTGCTATTTCTTCCTTCCAACTGTACTCTCTGCGCCATCTATTTGAGTCTCACTTTGTCAAAGTGAGACTGTGAGGGAGATTCCTCTCTACCATCGTGTAGTGAGGAGGTCAATAAATCTTTTTTCTTAAAAGCGATATAAATCTGGAAAACTGTTAAAACAGCCATTTGCCAGCAGCAGAAATTGGCCGGTGGTTTATTTTTAAAATATCTCCCTCCAACACTGCCGAACTTCAGGCAGAAGAGGCTGAATCGGTGATGCCCACATCCAGGCAGGCCCCACCTGCCCTCTGTCCCTCCCCAGCTCCGCGCACCCTGGAGGAGTCCGAGCCCAGCGGACCGTGAGCAGGAAAAGCTCCGCTTCCGGTGCCAGGGCAGCGCGCTGCACTTGAGTGTAGTTTGAGCTGCCCTTGCCCTCTTTGCAGGCAGCCTTGCTCTGCTGGGTATGTCACTCCATGGACAAGGGGAGGAAGAGACACACTAGACCACCATTTCTGTTTTTAACAGAGTTGTTAGTACAATTTTGAAGAAAATCATGATAGTTGAGATGCCTAGCATAAGCCATAGGTCAATCACTAAAATAAAATCTCTCAAACACATAATAAAAACCTAGCAAAAGAATGGAATACTAAAAATACTTAACCCAAAGTAAGTTCTAAAAGAGAAACAAATAAGACATGGGACTAAAAAGAAAAATACATCAAGATGGTGGTTGTAAATCCAGCCGGAAAAATAATTACACTGAGTGTGAATGAACTAACCACACCACTCAGAAAGCAGGTTGTCAAACTCTAATATTATGCTATCTCGGAGAAATAGAACTGAGATTCAAAGAACTAGAGAGGATAAAAGCAAAGAAAAGGATAAAAAGCCTACAGTGCAAATAGTCCCTGAGAGATCTGATCTAGCTATGTTAATACCACATTTAGGGCAAAACAATTTGACAAAGAACACAGAGGACTTTGTCACATAATTTCAAAACCTGCTATAAAGCTGCAGTGGTCAAATCAGTGTGTTACACATGAGGATAAACATGGGAATTATGGAACAGAATGAATTTCCAGAAATAGAGCTTTATGTATATGGCTATCTGATCCTTTACAAAGGTCCTAAGACAACAGAGAAGTGAAATTCCTTTTGACAAACCGTGCTCCTGGTTGTCCACGTGCAAGAAAATGATTTTAAGTCCTCATAGCCCCCCCAAAAAAGAGGGCTCAAAATGGGTTACACAACCGAATATCTGCTCAACTATGGAACTTTTAGAAAGATGGAAAAGAAAGCCTTTTCACTTTGGACCAGGCAGTGAATTTATAAAGATAATGTCAAGGCTATAGATTGTAGGAGAAAAAATTAGTAAATGAGACTAAAACAAAATTAAACTTTTGCACTTTGAAAGGTACCAGTAAGCAAGTGAAAACACATGACCCACCTGCAAGAAATATTTGCAAATCATTTATTGGGTAATGAAACATGAACCTTTGTAAATAACAAAAAGGAAAACTGTGCAGAAGAAATAGGCAAAATATTTAAGTATTTTATGTAAAGAGATGGGAATATATATATTCTTTTTTTTTCCCCCCAGAGGGGGTATACCATTCCTGGAAGTACTCCAATACCAGGCCAATGCGTGGAGTGGACAGACCAAGCTCCTATTCCACCTCGCAGCTCCCAAACTCCATTTAATATATTGTCCTCGGATAGAGGATGTATCAGATACTAAACTGATAAGAACAGATACTACACTTGATCTTAATCAAAAGGCCAAAAGGGGATAAGGGAATTTCATTTTTATAGTTTTTAAAAATTTATTGGTACATTTTATTGGCATTATATATACACACATCACAGTTACACTCCACATTGAGAATTTGTGCCAATATATGACACAATTTCTCATTTTCCCCCTCCTCTCCCCACCCTACCTCCCCTTACCCCTTTATACACAAGCATTGTTTCCTTTTTTACCATCAATTTTTTTCCTTTCTTCATTTTATACCCCTAAACCCCATTAACCTTTGAATATTTACTATTTTACAATATCAGTCATGAATTCTAGAACTCATAACTTCAGTTTTTCATATCAGAGAAAATATGATATTTACACATCTGTGACCTATTCATTTCATTTATGAGTATGTCCATTTGAGTATAAATGATTCAATCTCATCATTCTACATGGCAGGGTAATACTCCATTTTATTTTATTTATTTATTTATTTATTTTTTTGTGACAGGGTCTTGCGTTGTAGTTCAGGCTGGCCCTGAGCTCACTATGGTGCCCAGGCAAGCTGCCGCGAACTCAGCAATCCTCCTGTCTCTGCCTCCTGAGTGCTGGGATTACAGGCGTGAGCCACCACGTCCAGCATTGTGTTACGCGGTGTTGATTGTTGGTGGGCGTGTCTCCACGCCCAGCATTATATGTGGTTACCGGGAATCGAACTCAGGACCTTGCGCTTGCGAGGCAGGCACCGGAACCACTGAGCTAACCCTCCGGCCCTCCATTTTATTTTTTTAAAAAACCCCACATCTTCTTTATCCAGTTTAGAGTAGATGGGCGTTTGGTTTGTTTCCAAGACTTAACTATCACAAACTGAGTTTCTGTAAACATGGGTGCACATATATCACTGTGATAGGAATTTTGCAGTTCTTTTGTGTATATCCCCAGCAGGAGGATATAGGATGGTCAAACGGAACCTCTAATCCTAGTTTTTCTTTGTTTTTCTGTTTGTTTGTTTTTTCAGAAATCTCCACACTGATCTTTATAATGGTTGTACTAGTCTACATTCCCACCAACAGTGGAGAAGAGTTCCTTTTTCTCCACAATTTCACCAGCACTTGTTGTTGGCTTATTTCAAGATAGCAGCCATTCTCTGTGGAGAGAGATGAAATCTCAGAGTTATTTTCATCTGCATCTCTCAAATGGCCAGTGGTATTCAGCATTTCTTCATATACTTCTTAGCTGCTTTTACTTCTTCCTTTGAAAAGTGTCTGTTCATTTCAGATGCCCATTTTTTGAACTGGGCCTTTAAATTTGAAGGGACTGATTTTTTTTTTAAAGCTCTATATATTCTAAATAGTAGCCCTTTGTCTGAGGAATTACTGGTAAAGATTTTTTTTTTTCCATATTGTTGGTTGTCTTTTGCTCTGCTTATAGTTTCTTTTGCTGTGATGAAGTTTTTGTAATAGAGATCTCATCTGTTGATTTCTTCTGATAGTTCTTGTGCTAGAGAGGTTTTGTTCATAGTCTTTCCCTAAGCCAGTGTCTGCAAGAGTTTTACCTAACCTGTTTTGCTGCAGGTTCAGTGTCTCTGTTTTAATATTTAGGTCTATCAGCCACTTTGATTTTAGTTTAGTACATGGCGAAAGAGATGGATCTAGCTTCAGTCTTTGGCAGGTTGAAACCCAGTTTTTCCCGCACCATTTGTAAAGACGCTGTCTTTCCTCCATTGAGGATGTTTTGCTCCTTGGTCAAAGGTGAGGTGGCCTACTGTATTTGGCATTGTTTCTGGGTCTTCTAATCTACTCCACTGATCCTCAGGTCTGTTTCTTTGCCAGTACCATGCCATTTTTATCACAGTGGCTTTGTAGTAAAGTTTCAAGTTGGGGGAAGCGGTACACCCTGCCGTGTCCTTATTTCCTGCAATTCTAGGTCTCTTATGGTTCCAGATGAATTTTTGGATGCTTTTCTCTAGATCTGTGAAATATGCTGTTGGGTTTTCAATCAGGATTGCTTTGAATCTATTTAGTAGTTGTGGGAGTGAAGCCATTCATTTCTAACAAGCACGTACAAAGGTTCTAAGCATCATTTTTTTATGAAGAAACAAGTATTAAAATCACAGCACTGCCAGGCATGGTGGCTCACGCCTGTAATCCCAGCACTCGGGAGGCAGAGGCAGGAGGATTGCTGAGTTCGAGGCTAGCCTGAGCAACATAGTGAGCTCAGGGCCAGCCTGAACAACAAAGCGAGACCCTGTCTCAAAAAAAAAAAAAAAAAATCACAGCGCAATCCCCTTTGTGTCCTAGAAAAATTACAGTTGAAAAGACGTCAGCCCAGTGTTGGCCATGCTGAAATAAAGAAACATAAGGGTGGTAAACTGGTGAAGTGGATGCAGATTGTAGGGAAATTCACATGGACTGGATTTCTCCTCTTCAGGGTTCATGACATGTTGTTGATCATGCAAGAAGCTGCACTGGAGGAATTTAACTTGAAATTACCTTGGGGCTGGTGGTAGAAATAACATCAACAGCCAGTTCAAGTTTTAGTGGGCGGAGGGACAGGCTAGATCTGCGGGAAGGTGGAAAACCAGATCAACTAAGAGGGATGATGGCTTATCTTTACATATTGTCATGAATATTTATCAATGCAGTATGTAAACACAGCAGGGAAAAAAACCTGAAAAACAAAATAAAAAAGCAACTAATACCAATATTACAGAAAAGAATTTTCACTGGAATGATTCAGGTAGCAATGGATGTGTCCAAAGCTTACTTCTGTGGCTTTTATCCTAAGGATTTGAATGTTTAGTTACCATGGATTCACGTATGACAGTGCCAAGCTTCATATTCTTCTTTTGAGATAGGGTCTCACTGTGTAATCCAGGTTGATCCTGAAGTCACTGTATAGCCCAGGCTGGTCTTGAACTCACTACAATCCTCCTGCCTCAGCCTCCCAAGTCCTGGGATCATCGGCATGTGTCACCATACCCAGCGAGTTTTTATATTCTTACTGTTAGAAAAAACAAAAAGTAGTGAAACCTACATCTTAGATTTTTACTTTGTAAAGTTTTATAATTATTAATTTCCTGGAAATAATTGGTAGTATTACTCTTGAATCTTTTCTGCCTAACCTTGATCATTTTGAAACTTGTGTACATTCAGAAACAAGTCTTTTCAATGCACACTGAGGAGAGCTAGTTCAGTGCCAGCCATGGTTTGGGCAGTTTGTTCCAGCACTGGACAGCACATCTAATGCCAGGCCTGGGCTCACAGCTGGAGCAGGCAGAGATGTGCACTCCCACGGGAAGGCTTGTGTTTTGGCCTGCAGCATCCTATGACTAGGTCCTCGTGGCTGTGAGACTCAGCCATTGCCCCCTTTCACACTGCTGAGCTGGCCCAGGGCTGCTTTCATCAGTGCTGCCTTGCTGCTGGCGGGAGGGATGGTTTGAGACACACTGAGCAGGTTAGGGGTGGGATGAGCTCAAGCCTTCTCCGAGAAACTTGGTGCTGGGCTGGTAAAATCCAACCTTCTTAATGTCTAAGAGCAAAACAGAAGAGTATAAATCGGACCAGTAAGAATGCTTACACAGATTTAGAGTGCTCTAATAATGTGAGCATTGTACAAAGCCATTCATATACGAAGACTGAACAAGCAATTAATATAACTACATTAGTATGTTAAGTGATAGTCAATCGAGAAAAATGTAAAGTGGGACATCAAAAATGCAGTGTGTAGACGGGGATTTAGCTCAAGTGGTACCGCACCTCCCTGGAAGCCCCAGCGTCTGAGTCAATCCCTGGTTCCACAGGGGAAAAAAAATTCAGAGTGTCAGAGTTGTGAAGCACAATTGGAGAGTTTCTTACTAATATTTTCTCTTATTTTGTGATATCTTGATGATCATACCAAGTGGCTGTAATTTCCAAACAGTTTATTATAAGCAAAAGATTTTTTTTAGAAAAGGAGAAGGAGAGAGTACATACCAAGGTCCTTTAATGCAGCCATAAGTGAGAACTCTCTTTAGTCTGTGACAGGAAGCCCCACAAAGGCTGATCCGTCCTCTGGTTCTGGAGGGAGGGAGGTAGCAGCCGGGATGGGAGCAGTTTGAGAACATTCCTGTTAGGAGCTCTGGCGGATGGAGGCGCAGACATGGTGCGCAGCGTGTCCAGGAGCTGGGGGGAGACGGCAGGTGAGGAAGACGGGGAACTGGAAAGGAGAGGCCGGGCCTGCGGCGTGTGTCGGCCTGGTTAGCAGATCTCAGGCGGCCGGGCAGTGTTCGCCTCCTGGCCTTTCTGTCTCGGGAAACTTGGTGTTGGCGTGGCATGCTGCTTGGCACACATCCAGGCCCGACTGTCCCTGTCACCTGCTGTGTAGAGAGCAGAGGGCTGTGCACGCGTATGTGGGTGTGCTTGTCTGTTTACGAGCTCGCTGTGGAGAGGAGCACGTTTGGAGACTCCCGGGAGGAGGGGAGGCCCCTCGGCCCTCGCCGCCGCCTCCATCCAAAGCGCCCCAGCCCCTCAGCCTCAGTGGCGGCCGGTCACCATATACTTTGTTTTTCTATGACAGAAGTAACTAACATAGTAACTGTTTATTTTGGAAAATACTAAAAAGAAACAAAGGGAAGGAAAATACATAATCCTACCATCCCAAGTTTTAATATAGATTCTTCTTTGTTTATGTAAATATTTCTTGTTGCGATTATAAGGCATAACTTTGATCTCTTCATTTATTCATATAATATATCATTATTGTAAATACTTGGCACAATTTTAGTAGATTACTGATTAAAATCTTTTTGTTCTCATTTTTCTCACTATCATAAATGATATTGCAATAAGTGATGTTATGTATAAATAGTTTTTTCTTACATATTGGTGTCTATTTACTTAGGATAGATGCCCAGAAATAGAATTCATGGATTAAAATAGATGGCCATTAATTTTTAATACTCCTGATGTGTATTTGTAATTTTTTTTCCCCCCTAGTTGGAAATCCTCCAGCTGTGCTTGCTGGATGGAGTCCTTTTTATTACATGGTCAGTGG
The DNA here is from genome assembly GCA_004025085.1 of Thryonomys swinderianus. Classification (NCBI taxonomy): domain Eukaryota; kingdom Metazoa; phylum Chordata; class Mammalia; order Rodentia; family Thryonomyidae; genus Thryonomys; species Thryonomys swinderianus. The sequence goes on along the minus strand of PVIC010041641.1, from coordinate 9,078 downwards.
CACTGAATATCACTGCTGTAAGCAGTTAACAGCTAATTTTCTATTCTGTAAACTAAACATATTAAAGATAAAAACCAAAAATAATAAAATAGTAAAACCTGATATTTCTCCTATTTCAAACAGGCATTATGCTCTAGCCGGCAAATGAGCAGAGGACAGAGAGACGAAGGAACTTTTCTAAGTTTAAGTGGCTACATGTATGAGTCTAATTTTTTTTTTTTTTTGAGAAGGGTCTCGCTTTGTAGTTCAAGCTGGCCCTGAGCTCACTATGTAGCTCAGGCAAGCCTGGAACTCAGCAGTCCTCCTGCCTCTGCCTCCCCAGTGCTGGGATTACAGGCGTGAGCCACCATGTCCACCACTGTGGTGTGTGGTACTGGTTGCTGGTGGGTGGGAGTCACCATACCCGGTATTGTTGTATGTGGTTACCAGGGATCAAACCAGGGACCTTGTGCTTGCTAGGCAGGCGCTGGAACCACTGAGCTAAATCTCCAGCCCACAATCCCATTTTTTTTTTGTCTGTCTCTGCCCTATTCCTTCTTCCTGCCACGTGAATGTGCCCTTTAGAGATGAAACGTCACTCTTCTGTGAGTAACTCACCTTCTGGTCCTACAGCTGGGTCTCCCAGGGAACGTCACTCCTGGGTTTGTCTGTCTTTCCTCCTGAACCCTGGGACAAGGTGCTGCCCACGTGAGGCCTTGCTTCTTCCTCTATCACCTGGGCAGATGTTCATCGTCACACCGGGGTGCTTATTGTTGGCCACATCCCTCCCAGACTGGCCAGCGTCCATGGACGCTGCTATCCCTGCTTCTGCTGCTTAAATTGCTTGTCTCCACTAGTCGATCCATCACATCAGAAGTACTTGCGCAGGAATTATTTATAAAAAGCGCTCTTTGTAGTTGTAACAGGAGAGAGGACGACTATTTGGGAACCGTCCATCTAGGAGCTCATCTAAAAAGCTCTGGCTCTGGATCGCGGGCAGCTGTGGCTGCTTCCATTCCACAGAGAGCGCGCTGGCCCGCCTGCGCGGAGCGTGGTCATGACGTCTCCCTGTGCGTGTCTTCCGGCTAGAGAAAAAGTCAACAGACTAATAACGTAGCAAAAGTGAACGGAGAATGATAATACTAATAGCACTAAAACCAATGTTTACTGACCATATTAAGTGTGAGCTACTGTGCAAATTACCACATTATCTCTTTTATCTAAAACTGTTCTGATGATGTAAGTGATTATCTTGATTTTATAAATGGAGACTCTAAGACTGAAAGACATTAATTTGACAAAGATGTCACAGATGGTGAATGCAAACCCACGATTTAAAACGGCAGGCAGACTCTTAATCTGCACTATTAACCCCAACAAAATGAGAGAGAGGACAGGGAATTTAGGGAATGAATGAGTTCAGCCTGATCCTAAATTGCTCAGTAGCAACAATAAGAAGGCAAAGGACTTATACAATTTAATGTGTAAGGCTTGTTTGTGTATCCATGTACAAAAGAGACCTCATCTTTCCAAGTATCATTGAAATATTTATACAGAATGTGTTCGATACTGGGCCAAAAATAAAATATTGCAAGAATCATGCAAACTATCTGGACTGATATTAATAGAATAAAAAATAACAAAGTTTAATAATATGAACAACTCAACACTTATCTCAAACCTGAGTACATTTTAAATCACATGTAGAATTCTAGATTAAATGTAATGCAGGGCAGTAAAAACTATGCATTAAAAATATTTTTGACATGTAGGCAGATAAATACTTCCCACAATAAGAAAGGCAGTTTGCACTCTAGTTTTTATATGTATGTTTATTTGTATGTGTATACATACATACATACATATCAGGGGTCAAACTCATGACCTTGCACTTGTGAGGATGGTTTTGGAACCACTGAGCTAAATCCCTGGCCCCAGGTTTCACTTTTAAATGAACAGTACTGAAAATAGCCACAACATGAAGCTATTCCAGAAGATAATTTAAAAATTAGTTTGTGGTGACTTGAAGCTGGTCAGTGTGTGACCTTTACGTGTGTCCTTCTAAAGAACAGAAGGAAATGGAAGTGCTGTGGGGTATCAGCTGGAGCCTAATCAAGACACTTTTAATTTTTTTAATTTGTTCTTTCTTACTGACTTGCAGAAGCTCTGTGAGTCTGGTACAAAACTATTATTATATGCTATGTTTTATTGTGCTCTTTGAGGTGACTGTAAATTATTAGATAAAATTGTGTTGGTAAGTTCCAGTCTTCAAATACAGAATAAATTATATATAATTATTAAGATCCCCTTATATCTTCATTTCTAAAACTTCCGTAAGTAGACATTTATATATGTTAATTTATGCATTTATTTGAATATATTTGTACTCATAAAAGAAATATTATTTAGGCTTCATGCAGTTGGACTGAATTTCTTATTTATGAAATTTTAGTCTTTAATTACATCTATTAAGAATCCTATAAGAAAGAATGTCAAGCTTTGATTAATTTCATTAATTTTAGTGTGCCAAAAATACTAATTTAACTAAGTTCATATACTTGGATTATAAAAAATAATGGCTTTTTTGATAATTTCCATTGCTTTTCTCCATCTCTAGTTCTTTCCTGCATTGTCATCACAAGTAATACTCTCGTTGGCTCATGTGTGGTGACCCTTTGTTTGAAGTCAGTACTCTGAATTTTCAGGTTATATTAGCAGCACCTCCTTTCAGGGCAACAAAAGTCTTGCACTTCAATTTGTGGTATTTCTTCTTGTAAATGTCAACATTTTCTACCTTGTATTAGGATCATGAATATATCTTTCAACTCAAAGTGTGAGTGGCTGAGAGGAGATCCATGTTTGATATTTTAATATTCTCCTGATATGCATGTATGTATGTCTATAAACCATGTGTTTCTTGTGATGGGGCTATTTTAAGGAATGCCCCATTGGGAAATTTTGTCATGGTAACAGTAAACTAAGATGGCTACTATACCATGAGGAGATAAAATCTTATAAGACAGTGGCATAAATGCCTTCATCTGTGGCAGACATATTGGTATGTGGCACATGACTTTATCAATATTACAGTGCCTTAGCTATTCAGTAAACACACACTGAACAAGGAAGAAAATGATACCCTTTTTGGTAAGCAACTTCTCTATTCTCATTTTTGCTTCCCTTGAAACCAATAAAATGTCTCTACCTGGCCTCTACTTCAGTATATGTTTTATAAATCTTTTATGTATTTCAAAGTTTTTCTATGATTTTCCACAAAGATTGAGCCTAAGTTGTGATTTTTAGCCTTAAAATCTCTCTCTAGACTCTCAATTCTAGAGCCATCAAAGTAGCTAATATACAGCAAACAAAATTTGCCCTTAAGCTATGAAGAATGGATTAACCTGGGAAACACATAAATTTAATTTTGTAACATATAATATCATCTTTATATTCACGGGCTGAGCACCTCTGTTCTGTGGATGTACTGTGGGATGTCATAATTTTTAATGTCAGTGTTATTCTCACAATTACACAGTCATTTTGTTTGGCGTTATTTTTTAAATTTTGATAATTTCCACAAGGGACATTTGCCCAGTGGGAGCTCCAAACTTTTATGAACCAGTGACTGTTCTTTGTGTACAGTTGTGGTTTTTCCTAATGGGATTGTTCGCTTCTAGCATCCTGATGGCATTTTACTTTCAAATGGTGGGTGTGTGTATGTGTTGTTTTTGTGTAAGTAACTTCACTTTAGCTTGCAGGTGTTTGAACAACAGGCTCCATGTTTGAGCTTGTGATAGAAATTAGTAAAAGATCTTGGACTTTAGAGTGTTTTACTGAATGCAATGTGAGTTTATTTTGAATACAGAGGTAAGCATAATATTTGAATCCAAGAATCAGTACCACAATAGATTATATTACTGTTCACTCAACGTTACTGTCCTTTCATTTACCATGGGAAGAGAAAGCTATTGAGCCCTAGCACTGATGTCTTGAGCATATGGTTTATTTTGAACACTGGAGTAGGGAGACTGTATCAGCAAGTCCTTCAGGAAGGGAGGTTTTAAGAGGTATTGAAAAGTTGAGCCAGCTCTGTGGAGTGCAGCCGTCCCCATGATCAAAGCATACTGTGAGCAGAAGGCACTCCTTTCGCTTTGCCCTGGATGAGAAAGATTCCAAACACCCTAACCCAACAGAGGCGTCACGGCCAACTCACAGCACTGGCAGTGAGTGAAAGTGTGTGTTATTATAATGAACTGAAATTTGGGAGATGTTTTTCTATGAATCAATATTGCACAAAAAGAGACCCAGGTCTTTGTTTAATGAGCAAAGAGCTAATGTCCAAAGATGGCATTGGGAGCTAATGTTTCTTCTGTCAGACAGCTACAAGTAGAAAGTATCAAACTGAAAGAAAGGATTACTCTGGAAATTATTAAGTAAATGAGGGACAAAGACATTTGTTCAAAACAAATTCTTCTATCCGCTGTGTAAAATGGAACACTAACAGTGAAACAAAAAAGAATTGAAAACAACATCTCTGAAGATTACTGACAGATGGGCCCCGACTCCTCTAAAACTTGAGTTCATGCTTGTGGCAGTGTTTCCTCTGATACTCAGCCCAGCCATCTCCTTTCAAGGCATTTGGTAACTTTTGTTTGTGATTTTTGCATCTGCTTTCTCAAGAGGCAAAATATTTGAATAAATGCATTTTTAGTTGTGGCCACAACTCTCTTATACAAGTTTTGCAGGAACTAAGCCTTACTTTTAAATTTCAGCCTCAGAACATTTGGTTTTTCTCCTGATTTGTGCTGTGTCTTTATCTGCTATTAATGTGGTGGACTTTGGTCTCTTTAGGGTGCTTTTCATAATGCTGGCTGAGATTACAGGTATATTTCTTGTAATTATACAATGAAATACATGTATTTGTTCAGTATATAATTATTTTTGAATAATTGTAGGTACTCACACAGGTTCACATTTGAGAGTTTTTCAGATGTCCTGTTTTCTGACTGAGGCATACTCCATATGCTCATGCAAATATCTCTGCAGATATTTCCTCCAAAACAAGCCATCTGAAAACGGAAGCATTTTTGGTCACAAATACGAGCTGTGATAAAAATTACAGCAAATGTTTAAATGAAAAAAGATACATTACTTGAAAAGACACCTTCTCATCAATTCCTCCAAAAACACCCCATTCCCACCCCACCCCACCCCCACATACACACACTTCAGACACGCTTATCCCATGTTTCTTAACCCCTTTGAGGCAGTTTTCACTCTATGGTTATAACAGTTTCTATCCCACAGAAACGTGTGGTATGCCCTCAGTCATTGTGTTCACCAAATCTGGCACAGTGTGATTTTTGAAACTCTGCTAATGTACAAATGACCACAAAAGGAGAATATTTTGTGTGACTCACCATGCTGAGGCAGCCATGAGAGAGAGAGCACAACTGAAGACACTCAGGAAAGGAGTCTTCCAGAACTGCCATCAGAAAACAGCAATGCTTGTGGGATAAGTGTAGACTAAGTGAGAGAGAGCATTCTGAGAGGGATTAAATACAATGTGTCTTTCATGGGAGAAATTATGGGTGAAATTTACTGAACTTTTTGATGACATCTCATTTTGGTTAGTGGATGCTCAGCCATTGTCCTAACTGTTGTGTGGACAGTCAGCCCTTGTCATAGGCCAGTGGACACGAGTCCACGTGAAGGTCATTGGCACTTGCCACATATCCACAGAAGTAGACTTAGCGCTTTAACTACCAAGGCTCTTTAAACATAGCGCCTTTGATAAACACACCAGAGTACTGTGCAGATGATGGTAGCAAACTTTTTTCTGAAATTAATTTCTAAATTCAGTCATTCATTCCAATTACCTACATCTCAGTCCAAAAAAATCATGTATTTTACTGATACCATTCTTTATATGCAGAGCCCATTGTTTGTCTCAAATTTCACATTATCATGTCTAGTATTACTGAACTGTACGATCAAATAGTAAAAAGTTTAAAAGTTGCAAAAACCCAAAATAGCATGAAGTCTAAATAATTAAAACCAATTCAATGAATATAAATATTTTAACACAAAGTACAGCTGTTTCTTCAAGGAGAGTGCATGGAACGTGCAAGTTTCAATGATAATAGCAACTTGGATACAATTTCACATCAAAGATGGAAAGTTTTGAAAAAGATTTAGAGCAGGAAGAAAGGCAAATTTAGTTCCTTATCTCATGCAAGGGAGGAATCAAATATTTTTTCTCAAATTGTATGATTATGTAAACATAGGTCCAGGTATGCACTGTGGGATACATGTCACCCGTCCACCCCGTTTGCCCCAGGCACACATAGCGGGACCCAAAGTGGTCAGATTGGCTGGTGAATGACATGAGTTGTGTTCTCTACACTTGGAGGAACCTCTAAGCTTCAGCCCACTCCGGGAAATCTGTGTAACAGCGACAGTGTGGTTTGCACACGCAGTCTGGGGAGCTCAGGGAGGGAAGTGACAGAAGGGCAAGTTTCAAAGAGAAACTACGGAAATACAGCGGTGCCCACGCAGGACGTTTCCAGAGGTCACTGACTAGCATTGCAATGAAATTCTCGCCTCCGACCAATAAGAAGTGCAATCCAAATGCCTTAATAAAATACTTCCGGGTTTAAACCAGCACTTCAGAGAAGACATTCAGGTTAGCAAAAATGAGCCCCCCCCCAAAAAAAATGTAGGCCAGAAAATATTTTTATTAACTTAAAGGAAATTATGAATAAAACTAAGAGCAAAATATCAAAGAAAATAAAAAGGCAAAATAGCCAGATGAAGCAGCTCATCCCCATAAGCTGAGCTACTCTGCAGGCTGATGCAGAATTGCAGTTCAGTGCTCTTCCGTGCAGCTTAGCAAGACCCTGCCCCACAGGGAGGCATGAAAAGGGCTCGGGGTGCAGCTCCCGGGTGCAGCACTTGCCTAGTTTGCGTGAGGCCCTGCGTTTAGACCTTAGTACCAATACAAAACGAATGAAAGCATAACAATACAACAGTATATATGCCTCTATGAGAAAATGAGGCCAGTATTAAGGGAGGATAAAAACAAGGTTAGAAGTAAATGTAAATTTACCCTTTATGACAACAGATAATATTGAAAATACTAAGATCCTTATGTGATTAATAAAAGCAAAAAACAACCTAGAAAGTCCTCCCAAAATAGGAACAAATGTAATATAAGCAAATAAATGGATGCATGAATAAATCAGAGTTAGCAATAGTAGAAACCAGAGCATGGAACGTTAAACTAGGCAGAGGCAATTTTTTGAGGCTATTATGTCTGCTCTATAAATAATCACATGTTAATAACATAATCAAGTGTGTAAATTAAAAAATTAAAAATCAACAGAGCATGCTAACAATGCCAATAATAAAATTCACGCCTACTGACCTTGTTATGTGCCCCGCATTCTGCCAGTCTCTGTCTCGTCATTCGTTCTTCGCTGCAAGTTCTCGGTGTGACGGGGCCGCCACTGTGGGCCGCTGTTTGCCACAGCCGGGCAGACTCGGAACCCACGAGCCCAGCCTCGCCAGCCTAGCAGGGGAGTTTCGCCATTCATTCACTTACTCATCGGTCCTGGGGACTGACGCCCAGGCCTGCACCCTGAGTCACGTCCCCAGTTCTATTTGCACTGTACTTGGAGGGTCTCCCTGAGTTTCTGCTCCGTTTCTCAGGCTGGCCTTGGTCTTGCCATCCTCCTGCCTCATCCTCCCAGAGTGCTGGGATTCTATGCATATTGCCTGAAATCCAGCTTTGTAGAACTGATACACTTGAAACTATAATGATTTTTTTTTACTTGTTTGTTGTGTGAAAATATTTTCTTCTCTGTATATGTGCCATGTTGTATTAAAATGTCACTATTTAGCACGTGCTTAAACCTCAGTGATGCTGTTTCACAAGAAGAAAGACTTATTTTTCTACTTGGGTTTATTATAGAACAAGAAACTTAAAGGGTGATTATAGTAAAAGCATTTAAGCATACAAAGCAAAACCTTAAGAATTTACTTAAAATCCTGAGCACTCCTAAGGATCCTAAAAGTGAGGTATATACAGTTACATTTTTAAAAAGTATTTTCTGTACACTACATAGATATTACGGATTGGGTGTTTGCATCCATTCCAAATTCAGATACTGAAACTTTATCCTCTAATGGGAGGAAACTGGGAGGTGGAGCTGACCTTTGGGAGGTAATTAGTTCCTGAGAGTGGAGCCCTCATAATAGAGTTAGGCCCTTTTGAGAAGAGCACTAGGGAGCTGGCTTCCTCCCAATCTGCTCTTCGCCCTGTGAGGACACTCAAACATCCAAGCCAGGAGGTAGGCCCTCAGCAGAGTAGAGCCGCCAGCACCACAGTTCGCATTCTCAGCTTTTCCCAGCAGGAAGAGGAACTATTTGTTTTTTAAATTACCTGGTCTTTGGTAATTTGTTATAGCTGCTTAAAATGACACCAGATATATCTGTTAAGAAAGCACATTTAAATTCCCTGTCTTACAATTGTTGCCAAAATATAAAATACGTAAAATTAACCTTAAATAGTATATGTGAAACATAAAAGAAACCAAAAAAACATCTTGTTAGGTTTCATTGATGCAAACTGAATACATGGAGGGACTGAAGCTGTTCACTGCTAAGTTTAAATAATTTGTAAAAATTCCCAGATGGGTTTTTTTGGATGCAAATCTCTAAGTTTGTGTTTTAATTCCTGAAATCAAACCAAGTAGAATAATAAACTAACACATGTTCCCAAGAAACGTTTGAAAGAGAGAATCTATGGAGCATATTAGACAAGTATAATAATTAAAATGATAGTCCACTACAATGAAAATCATCAGGCAGGTCAGTAGAACAGAAGGAGCTTTTATGTTTGCAAATTTATTACCTGATGAAGACGTCTACTGAGCATTAAGAATGTTATTTCTGCTGGAATAATTAGTTAATTACACAGGAGAAATTAAAAACCTTAATTATGTTAAAAATTTATAGCTAGATTAAAATGTTATAAAAATGAAGGTATGGAACTCGAAAAAGAAAGCAAAGACCCATTTTTATTTATGTCAATTTAGA
>PVIC010041640.1:0-16172 GCA_004025085.1 Thryonomys swinderianus | reverse complement strand
AAATCACCATTGTAAAAGTCAAAATGATAAAACATAAGTGATTTCTTGTGGTTCAAGTTGTGATGATTTCATGTCACATACTACACTTAAAAAAATCTCTTTTTTCATACTTTGATGTTTTTGTGTTGGCATAGAGCACTTTTCTTTCTCTTTTTTGTACCTTCAGGTCTTTTGTTGTCATCGTTTTTAAAAAAAGGGTCCTTTTTGTGGCATATACTGGTACAAATTTCCCAATGTTATATGTGATTTTGAGATGTATATAAATTGTACCAATAAAGTATTCAATTAAAAAAAAGGGTTCTTTAAGAGAGTGAAAACAGTTTTTTCACAATGGTACTTTTAATTAAGAAGAAGGGCCTCAAATGTATCCATTATCCTGAAGCTTTTAATAGACCTGTATGAATGTTGCACACATGTGTCCTGCACTGTCCGTCAGGTGGATGAGACCGTAACTGATACAGCAAAGATTACTCACAGCATCATGAGGCGGAAAGTCTGCATGTGACGGAATATAAATAGTTTCTGGTCTCTACTGCTATTTCTTTAACCATTTTCCACTTGTCATTTAATTTCATCTATATCCATTTCTTTCTCAGTCTCTTTCTTTACCTTCTTAATTTTGGTACACTCAAAAGTATAGAGATAAAAATAATTTGTAAAGTGTTATCTTTACATACTGTCCATTTAATGCCAGGGTTGTGACACCATAATAGTGATGCTCCATAAATTCCTGTATCCTCATTATGAGAGCTGTTATTATATTCACCTAGATATAAAAAAGTTATCAGATTGTGGGAAGTAGCTGAGCATGGAGTAATTGGACCTGGCATTTATGCCTGCGGTTTTGGGGGAAACTCCCGAGTCGGGGGTCTGCACTTTGTGGTGCTGCCCCGAATATACCAGAGGATCTGCTCTAACAAGGAGCTGCCCCTGGTTACTGCCAGAAAACACGCTCTGGCCCCAGGAAAATTCCTCTATTCCTGTGCTGGGCCCGCTGACCATTGTCTCTCACGTTAGCCTCATGCTGTTTTCCTTCAAGTTTCTATGTAGGTTAGAACAGAGTTCAACAGAGTTAGCAGAATTAATTAACTATATGATGGATGAACTTATTCTTCTGGTCTTACTCTCTGAAAAGTTAAGCATTAGTAGAAAATAGTACAAGGAAGTTAGAGTTACAGAAAACATTTAAGAGAATTGTAGTTTGACATTTTGAGAAATTGATTCCAGACTTAGGATCATCATGTTTATAGTTACCATTTTGTTTCTGTTCTCATTCCTAAGAAATGTACTGATTTCTTGACTACTTGTTTTTGTTTCTACCAACCCAATGATAAATGTATAAGATAATAGTAACCATTATTAACATCATGTTACCCTTCTAAATTAGTATAAATCTAGCCTGATCAGTAAACATGGCACCTGCTCAGTACTGACTGAGAAGTCCTCCCATCTCCATCTTTGTCTGTCTTGTGTTTTCTTCATCCTCACCCCTACTCAGGTGCTGTCCGATGGCCAGCAGGCCCCGGCATCAGGTAAGAACTGTTTGGGTGGAAGACTATTCTCCATTAGCTGGATAGGACCCCGCAATCACATTGGTCCTAGAGGTAACAGAGGCATTAAAAGACCAGAGGGTTAGACTGTTAATCCAGGTGTCACCAGAACTTGATAATTTGGAAAATTCTAAGACTGTTGCAAATTATTCTCAGATTGCAAAAGTTTCTTACATTTCAATGTTTCATTATGAGGACTCCCTACTCTGGAAGGATGTGGCTGGCCAGCCCTTTCCTAGTGGCTCAGTTCCATAGTGGAGAAAGAATTATGGCGGCAGGTGATAGGACATTCTGTCCTGGCGATGGGAACACCTTCTTCATGTCACCAAAGTAACATTTCATGGAGCAAAGCTTGTCTGGACAGTGCCTTGCCTTGGGGGATTTGTTTGAGCATTTATTTCTGCACTATATTATCTGATCATTTCAAATAAAGGGGAAGGGGACTGTTTCCCCTCCTTGGTTCTAACAGTTTTCCGGGCTATTTCCTTCTAACCCACTGTATGAGCACAAGATTATTTTAAGTCTGCCACATTGTAGTTTGGGCTCATAATCACTTTGGTAATAACAATTTTCTCGAAAGTTCTGATCTGATTGTTTCCCATATGTTCACCGCTCCAGAAACTTCACCAAAGATTTATTCCTAGTCATTTGCCTGAAGTCTAGTTTCACGCTCAAATTAACAACTCCTATTTTAAAGGTAAAAACACAGACTTACTCTGCTTATTGCCAAGAGCTGAATCATAATGAGCATTGATGTCTAAAGACATTTGAATTCATATTTTTTAGTGTTTGGAATCCAAGAACAATTAGCATTTCCAATTTTGAATCTCTTAAATTGTTACTCTTAAGTTCGTCTCCACTGCTGCCTTGGAAGCCAATTGATTTTCATCTAGTACTTTGCTGAAAATGTCAGTATTCACCAAAATACTATAAACATTGTGCTTTTCAGTATTTTCCCCTAGATAGCTGAGGTATTTGATCTGACTTCACTTAACGGCAGGCAAAATTTTCAATAGATGGTTTTCAGTGTTTTATTTCTGGACTCCAAAATAAGTTATCTTCCCACCTACTACCCAACCAAGAAGACAACATCGTGTAGAAATTCTTGCTAGGACAGGATGATACATTTAGCACTCTTTCTTGTGTAAGTTAGGGGGACTCTGGCTGGAATGCACATGGCATGATGTCCTAAACTATAATAGCTGCTGTCCAAGAGGCACTTCTCCAAGGAAATCTGAAGACCTAGAGACTTTGATTCATTTACTGTAAGCATTTTTGAAACACAGATGTCAAAACTGTCTTAGAATTATCTTCAACAGAATAAGAAGGGAGGGGAATATGGAGAACATAATAGGTGGTTTGTAGGGCAGATATTCCCTGGAGTTTGAGCAGACAGATCTCAGTCACATCACAATGAATGGTGTGCAGAAGGGACCAAAAATGCTTTCTGATAAAAGTATTCATCCCTGTGAAACTGTGTCCTCTTCCAGTCTTCCCATGCCAGTGAGTGACCTTAACCTTTACAGAGTACACACTCTCTGACTTCATTGTGAATTGAACTTTTATTTGCCATAAAAGTCTTTGGGGCCATCTTTGGGCACTCATATAGTACCCTATCTGGAACAGATAATGCCTTTTTGCAAAAAGATAGTTTAATGCATTCATATACAGTTAAAAGATAATGCATTTTCAGTACTTCCTTTATTTAAGGACATTATCAAATTCTTTTGGTTAGTTTTCTTTATCACAATTTCATAATCTTGATATTTTATAAATAAATTCACAATCTCTTTTTCATGAATCAGTTCAAGGTATTCACATTTTATTTAACCATTGGAAAGAACTAATTGTATTCCTTCTACTTTGCTTTGTCTTAGAAAATATTTTAGTTGTGCTTTTAATTGTGGTTTTTTATTTGATTTAATTGTACAACCCTTCAACTTTTTGTCCTCCCTCTTCTTTAGTATGGAATGTCCATTCTGCCTTTTCACTGCTCAGACAGTTTCCTTATGTAACAGATTATGAACAGACTCTTTTTTTCTATCATTCTTTTTTAAATTAACAAACTCAAAAGTGGGCAGATGGCCACCCAGCTGAACTCCATTTCCCAATCCTTTCTGTCTTCATCAACAATACACAGAAATTACAATTTTAAATCTAAACAAGTAGAAACAACTTTAATTATCTAAGGTGTGTGCACCCCAATTAAAGCATATCATAGGATATATATTAGAAAGACTCCACATTTTGTTGCTTACAAGAAAAATTCTTAAATGTGAAGAAATTGTTGAAGCAATAATAAAAGATCTGTTATAGCGAAACAGAGGGAGAAGTTGATGTATCTGTAATAATATCAAAGAATGTTCACAGAAAGGATTGTTGCTACATACGTGGTATGATTAATTAATAATAAAAGTGTCAATTAATTAAGAAGACAAGGTAATAATATAAGTGTGCATATTTGGATGCAGAGCTCCTAAATGAATGCAAGAAAAACAGACAAATCTAAAGGATAGTACAGAGGAATCTAATTATTCAGAGAAATTTGAACATCGTTCAAGAAATCAATAGAGAACTATGGGGAAAAAAAGAAACAGTAAGCAATGTAATATGTGAATCATACTATCATTAACTTGACCTAACTACTTTCTACACAACATTGGCCCTATTTATATAAGTTCTTTAAAATTGTACTTGGAATAACTTAGGAGAGTTCACAATATAATTGAGAATACTTTTCTCTGATTATGATTATTTTAAATTTAAATCAATAATAATGAGAGTTTTTAAAAAATCTATAAATGAAAGTTCAACAATATACAGTAGTGCTAAATATTCCACTGGTCTAATAAGAAGCCACAAGAGCAAGTATAAATATTTTGAACTGATCAAACTAATATTTTTATAGGTCTATCTTGCTAACTTTAAGCAAAAGAAAATAAATCTTCCTATATTACTATTAGATGAGGAAATCTGAGCCCAATAAAATAGCAGCAGAGAAAGTCCAGTAACAACAATGTGACACATTATACAAAGAGCATAGTACTCTGTAAAGTTTAGAGGTCAATAGATATTCAGTAAGATTAGGTATAAATACGTGCCTGTAAAAGGCAAAATAACATTTTAAATATATTGTTGATGGCACCAACACTTTTCTAAAAAAATTTGAGATATGTGGTAAGTGTCAGACCTCCAAAAAGAGGTAGCACAGACTTTCTTTTCCTTACACAAAACTCTGTATTCCAGCCTGCAAAGCATGTGTTGATTAGGTTAAATGGAATTAAATAATACTAAATATATAAACTTTGGTCAAATGTAGTTAAACTAAAAAATAAACACCATAAGAAGATATTGAAATTTCCAATATTAAATAAATTATATGTATTGTTTGATTCATGAAACAAACAGTAAGGAATAAAGAAAATTACAGTGTTTTTTTGAAATGAAAGAACAAAATATACAACATACAAGAATTTGCAATGTTCAATTAAAGCACTAATCATTCATTTTAATATTAGCTATATTAGAAAAAAAATAGTCCTTTATACTTTTACAATAGAAAAACAAAGTCTTTCCCTAAGCCAGTGTCACCAAGAGTTTTATCTAACCTGTATTCCACCAGGTTCAGTGTTTTGGTTTTCATGTTTAGGTCTTTAATCCATGTTGATTTTAGTTTAGTACACTGTGAAAGAGAGAGGTCTAACTTTAGTCTTAGGCAGGTTAAAGTCCAGTTTTTCCAGTACCATTTGTTAAAGAGACCATCTTTCCTCCACTGAGGATATTTGGCTCCTTTGTCAAAAATAAGGTGGCTTAGTGTATCTGAAGTGATTTCTGGGTCTTCTAATCTATTTCACTACTCCTCAGGTCTGATCCTTTGGCAGTACCATGCAGTTTTTATCACAGTGACTTTGTAGTATAGTTTCAAGTTGGAGATCATAATACCTGCCACCATGTCCTTATTGGTTAGAATTGCCTTTGCTACTCTAAAATCTCTATAGCATGAGAACTAGCAGAAAAAAATCAACAAATGGGAACTCATCCTATTTATTGATTAAAACTCTGAGCAAAGTAGGAAAATGAATCAACTTACTTGACCTAATAAGTAGTTATTTGCAAAAATTCTGCACAGAAAAGCTTAGAAAATAATACAAGACTAGTTTTATCTTTTCTGATATGAAGAGCAATCTAAAGATATTCACTTCTCAATATGTTTCAACATTATATTGTGTTTCTAATGAAGGAAATAAAACAAGAAAATGAAATAATTAAGACACACTCTCTACTCAGGACGATATGATCATCTCTGTAAGAAATTCTATGTAGCCAGGCGTGGTTGCTCACGCCTGTAATCCCAGCACTCGGGAGGCAGAGACAGGAGGATTGATGAGTTTGAGGCTTGCCTGGGCTACATAGTAAGCTCAGGGCCAGCCTGAACTACAAAGCGAGACCCTGTCTCAAAAAAGAAAAAAAAAAAAAAGAAATTCTATGTATACAAAACAAAGCAACCACAATAACAAAACCCCCTGCAGCCAGAACTATTGAGTTAAACAACTTTGGAAAATGTAAAGGCCATACACAAAAAGAAATAAATAATAGTTTATTATAATATAGTAGCAAACACCAAATATGTAAATTGAAATATAATTTATAATAGAATCAACAAAATGTATTTGTAGAAAATCTGACAATGAATGGATGGGGTATATACACTGAAATCTATAAAATTTGCTGGTAAAAATTGGAGTTCTAAATACAGTAAATGGAAAATTATACCTTGTCTGTGTTTTGAAGATTTGACAAGGTAAAAATATCAATTGAAAATTTGATATGATAATCAATAGGTTTGAAGTAATTCCAAGCAAAATCCTAGTAGGATTTTTTTTTTTCAAAATGAACAGCTGGTTCTATAATGTTCAAATAAACTGAATCAGACTATTCATTCTAAATGTGAATATGAGGGTTAAAAACATACTATGTCAGACCCTGACTTGAGGACACAGTCACTAGGATGAGTTGTTACACATCCAGGGACAGAAGAAGACAACAATAGAGTACTCACAGTCACATATGGAGAGCTGTTTAATTTTTAGCAAATAACAAAGCCCAGGATCTTTCAATAAATTATCTTTTCAGTCAACAACATTGGAATAATCTTATACCCACGTGCAAGAAAACTCAATTTCATCTGCACCATGTGCTACTTACGTGCTTGATAGGTACAGGAGCTGAAGTACAATGGGCTAAATATAAAACCCCAACTAAAATTCCTGAAGGAAGACAATTTTGAAGAGTTTTGAACTAAACCAGTGCTTCTTAGACACTGCACTGTCTTGGGCAGATTTCTGTCAACACCATAGACACCTGAGAAAAATAACTTCAAAGAGGAAAGGGTGACTTCGATTCATACTTGGAAATTTCAGTCCAAGGTCAATGGGCTTCGGTACCTTGGCCTGTGAGGCATTGAGGTAGAAAGACATGGTAGAGGAGAGCTGCTTACCTCATGGCAGGGAGAAAGTAGACACAAGTTGTTGTCCCTCAGGCACATTGAAACATCACACTCTTCATCTAGGCCCTGCTGCCTAATTTTGCATTATTTCCCAATGCTGCTATCAGGTTATAAGCTCAGTAATGGAACAATACATTGATGAGGTCTGAACTCATATAATCCAAGAAGTTCCTAAAACTCCATTAACTGGCAAGGAAGCCTTTAGCATGCAACTTTTGGGGAAGTTTTTAATTTTAAAGAAATCTAAACTATAATATAGACCAGAAATATAACCTACAATATTATGATATGATGATAAATTGAAGCACGTTAATAATTAGCACTTCTCTTTGTAGGAAATGAATAATAGAACAAAAAATGAACAGAAGGAATGGAACACATAAATAATTGCCAAGTACAATGGAAATGGTCCAATAGAAATAAGTGGTGAATGATTTAGACACCTAAGACATTTACATAATACATTAGTACAGAAAAAGAGGCACTGCAGAGATGGCATTTCTATTTTAAAATATAAAATGTTTAACATTTCAACATTGATGTGTGAAGACATAGGAAATACAAGGAACAAAACATTTACAATTTCCTACGGAAATTGTCCAAATGGGATATATTTTACTATTTTGATTTATGTTGTTGGAATTTAAAAATATTTTTAATCTTTAAGAAGAAAGAAAAAGAATATTATACATGACTTCTCCTAGTGTGCTAACTCTGGGCTACCTTTTTCTTGACCATTTATGAGAGACACAGACTCTTCTATATTTTATGTCATGGTTTTTAACAGTTTTACTAAACAGTTTTACTTTACTGTCTTCAGGAAGAACTTATAATTATTAAAAATGTGTATATATATATAGTTACATAAATCACTTAAATATATTTAAATGCTTGAAATTAAATGCTTTTTTCTGTTGTTTTGTATAAACAAAACTCTACTGACATACTTTTTAGTTTTGCAAATACACTTGAGAAATTAAGAAAAACTTTTTTTCCTATGTTTACCCCAACCTAATTTTTAATTCTAACATTTTGCTGATCAGATTTTATGTTATTCATTTTGGATCATTTTGGAGTTGTACTTACCAAAATTTTCTTTTAAAAATTCTACTTAAACTGGGCGTGGTGGCTCATGCCTATAATCCCAGAACTCAGGAGGCAGAGACAGGAGGATTGCTGAGTCTGAAGCTTGCCTGGGCTACATAGTGAGCTCAGTGCCAGCCTGAACTACAAAGCGAGACCCTGTCTCAAAAAAAAAAAATTCTACTTAACATTTACATTACAAATTCTTTTTGTAAAATTTATTAATTGTACATTTACATAAGATATAGACATATTATGGATGTGTATTTAGATAGAAGATATAGTTTTATTTCAATATTTCTGTTTAATAAGCAATTGGCCAAGTACAATCAATGTAAGCATTTAATATACTGCTTTTTGCTTCTGTGTGGTCATAATTGAAAATTCTACCAGTAAAATGGAAAAATTTGCCTTGAATTTGTGATCCTTTTCATTTGAAAATTTAATATATCATGTATTTAAATTTTTCTAGAGTCAATAATTTAATTTTACATTCCTATTTCAAAAATGTTAGCTGATTCTTAAAAAGATATATATCCTAAAACAAAGCAGAAATGTATATAAGAAATATTATCTGCACAAAAACTTGTACATATTTTGTGAAAATTCTATTCTATTGTGAAGATGCTTTTCAGTGTACACTTATTTTTATAGTATGGTTCTATATTTTAAAATGTAGACATTTTTGGCACTATTCTTCCTTTATATAAATCATATTCCAATTAAATATGTTTAGAGATCCTCTGTGGCAAAGAAAATAAATTTCTCATTTGCAAGTTCAAATGCAATTTCCACTAATGAGAGTCTTTAATTCGTATCTGTGCCTACTGACTGTGCTGGGAACTTGAAAATTGTGTGTATAGAGTGCCAGTATATAAAAATGGAAGTCAACAGAAAATAATTTTAATTATATTTCCCAATTGTGAAGATACATTTAATGCACATTCATATACATTGTTTCAATTTTCCAAACAGATATTTAGTACTGTCTGTATGGAGAAAGTGAAGAAAATCCGTATCTGAGGACAAGAGAAATGGCGTCCTTTTCCTATTGCACCAAAATACCCCACCCCAGAATTCTAATGCTTTTATGTATTTACAGACTTTAAAAAGTACACATTTGCTTTTTTCTCTCCACAAAATAAACTGTTTGGACAATGACATGTTTACTAGTGTTTCTCTTCTTTCCCAGATCATGTCTTGTATGATATGCAACTACGGAGAAGAGAAAACATCTCGGAAGCTCTAACTGAGGGTTATGGGAAAAGGCGACTGACGAGTCACCTAGTGAAATAATGTTGAGTTTTGTATGTAAAATGAAAATCCGGCAGGCGGAGGCTCTCCGGACGGCTGCCCCGCAACTGCGCGAGTGTAACTCACAGAACCCCCAAGGGCCTGGCTTTTGCTGCATATGAAATGCGTGGCCGGAAAGAAGGGTCCTTCGGGCCGCCGCCGGCTCTGACACACGCTGATGACACTCCAGGGGGAGAAACCTCGGTGCTCGCGGAGAGCGCAGACTGCACGGAGTCTGGAGTAGCCGAGGCCCCGCGCGCGCCCTGAGCGCTGTTCTGAGGACGGAGGGAACGACAGCAATCGTCTCTCCATCTCATTTCAGAGTTCTTCAGACCTTATTTTTCGTCCAGGTCACTGGAAAGTGGTGACATTTCTTTATTAGCAGCTTGTTAGGTGACACCAGCAGGATTATGCTCCCAGACTCCTCGACTGATATTGCTCTACTCTCTCTTTCCTCCCCAAGCCTTGAAGAATCCTTCTCTCGTCTCTCCTACCTATTGTCATTACATGCATGTTCAAGTTAAATATCTGTGTTGAGCTTTTCTTGGAAACTCAAGTCATCCTGCTGGAACCACCGTCGGGGTCCCACGCTGAGCCTCACATTCGCGCTGACAGGCCCTGCGCCCGGGTCAGACGCCGCCACTCCGCTTGCGCTCCAGACTTTCTCGAGGACGTTACTCACGTCTGCGTCTCGTGCGGTGCATGTGATCCAAACTGTTTCCAGAGTGAGGATCACACACGCACAGATCACAAGCAGGAGTCAGAGGTCAGCATTGCCCCTGCTCTCTGCTGTCCTGCATTTGTCACACCGCGTTGACTCGCTAGAACCTACTTGATTCAAACCTGACGGCCAGCTTCCCTCCCCAAGAAAGCCCTTCTGGGCACCTCCTGCCTCTTTGACCGCAGATGGCGGACACGTGCCGGGGTCACAAGGCCAACGGGCTCAGGAGCAGATGTCTTCTGGCACGGTCTGCACCTCACACTGTCCGCTAGGGCTCTGATCGCTCCACCCGGGACACCTCCCTGTGGCTCCCCGGGGATCCGTTCCCGTCAGGCCTCCCCCTGCTCTTCGTGGGGGCCATCCCTTGTCCTGCTCAGCTTTGAAAATGTAACATATCTATCTGCCATAGAACATAGTTCCATTCATTTTGAGTAACACCTCCGGGTTGGCGTCGTGATCTTTTTCTCCCTTCTGCTCCGGGCACCCCTCTCTTCCACTGGCCCAGGTTCCCTTGCAATCTCCAGATGTCTGCTTTCCTGTTTTCTAACATCTCTCCTTTATTTTCTCTTTAAATTATTTATATCTCGGGTTTTCCGTTTAAAAGAAACCATGATATATTTATCTTCCTGTGTCTGGTTTGCTTAACTTGGTATTAGAGTCTCAAGATCCTCCAAGATCCTCATTTTGCTACAAAGGCCTCAGAGTATCCTCCTGGGATAGCTGGTGAGTGTACTACAGTCTTGGAGTTTTCTTCAGACTCCATGTCTGCTGCTCCCCAGCTCCCTGTCCTTTCTTCTATAAGACTCTACAAACCAGTTTTAAGTGCCAGAGCGAAGGGCACAACACCTCTATTTAAAGAATCTATTATTTTTCTGTGCTTTGAAATAGCATGCATGCATCAATGAATCCTTAATTTATATTTCTGACATTTATCCTTCTCCTAAACTCACAGTGCTTATATCCTACTTGACATTGACCCTGAGGTCATTCACAGATAACATCAAGTGTAACATCCCCTGAAATATGGTTCTGCATCTCCTGCTCTAAAGGCCAGGCTATTTCCTTTTAATCAGACTGAGGAAGACTGTTCTTTATTAAATTGCCCAAACTAAAAATGTTCAATCCAAATTTCTTGGAATTCTTCCATTCCACTCTTCCAGAAAGTCTGGCTAAATTGTCCTCACTGGTCTTTTCTAAACACAACCCCTTGTCCAACTGCTGATGCCCCTTCAGAACTTTCCTCCACTGTTCTACCACTAGTCTTTCCCGTACTACAGACCCTGTCTCAGTGCATCCTCAGACGCCCCCGTGGGTGCTGCGGTTACTATGACCCTAACCAGTTAAAGCCAAAGGGCACATCGTGAATCGTCCGTGTGTTACCGTCTAGGGCTCTGAAGTTCACTCCCTCACCAAATGCGTCTCCTTACTAGTGAGTCGGGGCATTGTGTGTGTCCACTCTTTTGAATGAACATCAGAAAAGACTTATTTAGTCAATGAAAATTATAAAATGAGTAAATCAACAGTGATGAGTAACTAGTAGGGAAATGAAAGAGTAGAAAATTAACCTTGGACTTTTCTAGTAGATGTATTACCTTACATAGGTATTTCATAGTTTTAAGCCGGTACATTATTGTTAAATCTAATAATAAAATAATCTTTCAAAGTCAAGAAATCTGATATGATTATTTAAATTTTATACAGGCACAAAACTGCTGTAAAAAGGTAGGAGACTTGGCAAATATTGTTCAACAAGCATTTAATTACAACAGTATTGGGCTCTAAGCTTTCTGATTCTTTTAATTTACTTTTTACTCCAATGATTTATATTTTCAAAAATATAAATATAAGTGAACTGTTTTGTATTTTTGCAGTTAAAATTATTATTGCTGAAACATACTAGATGCAACCATATAGTGTGAAGTTATTTCCCATGGATCTATCAATCTATCAATCATCTATTTATCTATCTTTTCCTTATCATCATAAGATTGGTTATATAAATTATATAACTGTATAACAAAAGGGCAATTATTTTAAATTACATTCATAGAAATCTGTACAGTTGCATAGGAAATTATGTTTAAATATTTTTTAGTTTTCACAAAGGAGAAATTTAACAGATAAGAGAGGAAAAGTGGTCACTAAAGTTCTATATGATTTTAGGACATCTGAACAAAAATAAATGAAAGTAGTATAAAATAAACCAATAAATCATCAAAAAATGAAATAGCTTTAAATTTACATAACACAAAGCTGAAAGGCAGTTAAAAATTGAATAAAAAGAAGTATCTGATTTCTAATAGGACTCATAAGTTAGTCCTTATGTTCCAAAACTTTGCTAAAATGTATGGAAGTGGGCATAGTTATCTGTAGAAGCCATAGACATGGTGCTACAGCAATAATGCTGATGAAAATTTACAGGAGTGTGGTAGGTCTAATTAGAGAGTAATTCAGCTTAGGCAACTACTAATTGCACTGATTTGTACTAATTGTACAGCTGTACTCATTGGACTGACACATCCTTCCCATGTTTAGGACTGAAAATTTAGTTGTGTTTTTAATGTTATAATATACTCACTATCATATAGTAATGTTGCTGGAGAATAGTTACATTTAAATATTTCATCACGAGAGGTTTTTTAGGAAATATTTCACTTGGAAAATGTTTGCCTTGTGGTGTTCAATATGAATTATACTTAGTAATTGTACTTAAGTGTAGAAATTCAAAGAAGAGATCTCCAACGATGACGTTACAAATATGCGCAAAAAGTCGTATGTGAAGCGAGTCAGGGAGTTTCAGTGGTCAGCTCTGAGCCCTCCTGTGGAAACTGATCTTGGTCTTTGCTCTTCTGAAGCCCCCTGGGAGGAAGGAAGAACCCAGAGGCGTCCGCCCGGGTCCCACGTGCCAGGGACTGCCTGCCCTCCTCACAAGAACTGTTTTGTAGGAGAATTCTATTCCCACAACAGCAGCAATGGAAGGAAAAGAGAGACGTTACTTCCCCACGCAGATTCCTGGGTCATTTCTCTCCTACAGACACAACTGAAGAGGATTCTAAACTCATTATGAGGATGGTTCCCTGCGTATTAAAATGGTTCATGCTAGAAACACTATGAAGTTACCCAATATGAAAACAGAAATCTGAGAACAATGAACTCAATTTAAGAGAATGTGGATTTGTTTATCATATGTGATTCTAGAGAAAGGGGATTACCCCGTGGCAGAAAGGAAGGTGAATTCAGAATGAGAACCATTACAGGGAGTTTAGATGAACGGAAACAATAAAAATAAGAATAACACATTTTGAAGCTGGAATTGTAACTCATATAGGAGGATAGGACATAGGCTGTGACTCGTTTACATGGATGTAAAATAGAGCGATTCGTAGAAGTCTAGAACTAGAGTAAATTTTGTTATTTGAAGTTGCAATTATCATTATGTAAATCGACACTGGAAGGGTTTTCTATGTACTTGGTGGCACCGGATGCGTAGAATCTAAACATAAGGAGTGTTATCATGCAGGTAAGTGTGAAGAAGAATGACGAGATTGTGATAAATTACCAAACTTGGGTAGAAGTGCCAAGTTTCCCTGATGACTCGTAGAGAGCCACTTGAGCTCCACATTGCCTCCTCCAGTGCCCTTTCGCTTATGAGAATGAACACACACACACACACACACACACACACAACTTTGAATTCAACATTTGCTACTAGTCAGAAAGTGATTATTAACTAAATAATCTGATCTTGACCCCCCCAAAGAAAAACAATTTAAAGCATAATCAAAGGAAGAGATTGAATCTACACAAAATGCTCTTTCTTTCTCTGTCTTTTTTTTTTTTTTTTTTTTTTTTTTTTTTTTTTTTTTTTTTTTTTTTTTTTTTTTTTTTTTTTTTTTTTTTTTTTTTTTTTTTTTTTTTTTTTTTTTTTTTTTTTTTTTTGAGGCAGGGTCTTGCTTTGTAGTTCAGGCTGGCCCTGAGCTCAGTGTGCAGCCCAGGCAAACTGCCAACTCAGCAATCCTCCTGCCTCTGCCTCCTGAGTACTGGGATGACAGGCGTGAGCCACAACACCCGACACTGTGGTATGTGGTATTGATTGCTGGTGGGAGTGAGTCACCATGCCCAGCACTGTGCGTGGTTACCGGGATCGAACTCAGGACTTTGTGCTTGTGAGGCAGGCTCTGGAACCACTGAGCTAAATCTCTGGCCCAATTTTTTATGGACTAATTGATCATAAGTGCTCTCTTTTGAAAGTCAGGCATGTCAATTGCAATGTAATATAATGCAAGATATTTCAAAGATGCTTAATTAATTATGTTAACCCAAATGTACAAGGGAAGGTTAGTTTTAGTTTTCCTAACTTGTGAGAAAATACTTTAGTTACAGATAGAGACCCTGGACATAGAGATATGTAGAAAAATGAAGCTGTAAAGGGAGCTGTATAAGATTGTCTTTAAGTCATGACAGCTGTAAAAGCCATCTCGTTTCCCATTTTAGAAAAAGTATTTTAAGCACTAAAAGTAACACACAAAATGGTTTGAAAGAAACAGTGACAGAATGATAGATTGTGCCTGAAAAAGCATTCCGTGACTTGTATGGAATTCACTTTCATCTTACTGCTAATTATATAATGACGTGGAAAATCCAAGTATTTCTTCCTATAATCGCTGTCACACACTGTACGTTTTGTGAGAAATGAACACCAGGGTAGCTGCGCAGCGTGGATCCCATGATGACCTGCTCCTGGTGAGAAGGAGTCTTGGTAGAAAAGCTGAAGAGCCAAATAACTGGTGAGAGTCGCTATGCAGGTCTCAGTCAATGGAGTGTGAGGCGACTGAACAGCTCTGCCACTCGGGACTTTGAAATCCACCCCTTCTTCATTCACTGAGCATTTGTGAAGACGCCTCTCTGTGCTGTGATCTGCTAGATACCTGGTGCCATGGCAGCCTGGAACAAAGACTCCAAGCCGCTACCGAGGCCCATGCAAAGTGGCTCCGGTTTCGGACACTGACGGCTGCACATTGGGAAGTCTGACGCTTTGAAGCTAACAGATTTCTGCGTCCACCAGAGCCCTCACTGCCCGGGCTGTTTTGAGGACCTGAAGCTCGGAGTGCCGAGCAGGAAGAGGCTGCCCGGAGCTCTCGTGCTGTTCACGGCAGAGCTGCAGAAACTAAAAATAAAATCAGTGAAGTGACTTCTCACTAAACCAATGACTAAAACAAAATAAAGTTGAACCTGAAGCTCAAGCATGATTTTCCATCCTTATCGGGAGATGACAGAAGCTCAGCCCAGACCAGGGAGGGCAAATTTTGAGACGTACAGTTGGTGCCTGTTCCACACACTGACAAGGTCATATGATGGTCAGTAAGGCACAGATGTACTAGGACCGACTAAAGTCCTGCCCGCTGCTCCCTCTTTTAATAAATACATTTGTTGGCGAACTATGTATCATAGTGTTTCCTGGGTGGGTTGCTCTGCCTTACTGGAGGAAAAAATACACTCTGGCCCAGGGATATAGGTCAATGGTACTGCACCTGCCTGGCAAGCCCAAGTCCTTGGTGTGACCTTTTCTGGTACCTCAATTAAAGAAAAACACATTAAAATTGTATTTAAATGGACCACCATAAACAAGATAGAAGAAAATAACATAGAAAATGCAAACCTTGACATTATAGAGAATGTAGTAAATATGACTTTAGATCAAAGGAGATCCAACCTAAGTTCAATGGACTTTTTAAGCATAGATTTCTCCTATTCAGGAGTTCAAGCGCTGAATGGTTTTGCCTTTTTTGCTTTTAGTATTCCAATTCTCTGACTAATATAAACAAAACAATGATTATTCAGAATATATGATAATTACTGATGAAGAGGCTCACCCCTTAAGGGTTAAGATTAAGGAATCAAGAGCAATTTTGAGGACTGCAGCTGTAGCTCAAGCGTGGAGCCATAGTGCATTCAAGGCCTTAGGTTCAGGTCTCACTGAATGACAGAGAGAGGAAGGAAGGAAGGAAGGAAGGAAGGA
>PVIC010041639.1:0-16122 GCA_004025085.1 Thryonomys swinderianus | reverse complement strand
GAGCCACCACGCCGGGCACTGTGGTCTGTGGTATTGATTGCTGGTGGGTGTGAGTCTCCACGCCCAGCATTGTTGGATGTGGTCACCGGGATCGAACTCAGGACCTTGTGCTTGCAAGGCAGGCACCGGAACCACTGAGCTAACCCTCCGGCCCTCTTTTTTTATTTTTTATTTTGAGACAGGGCCTTACTAAGTCACTAAATTGTCCAGGCTGGACTTGAATTTGTCACCTTCCTACTCAGCCTCGAAGAGTGCTGTGAGTACAGGCCTGTACCACCATGCCTGGCTATATATATTTTAAAATTTATTATTTATTTATTTATTTATTTTTGAGACAGGGTCTCGCTTTGTAGTTCAGGCTGGTCCTGAGCTCACTATGTAGCCCAGGCAAGCCTTGAACTCAGCAATCCTCCTGTCTCTGCCTCCTGAGTGCTGGGATTACAGGCGTGAGACACCATGCCCAGCACTGTGGTGTGTGGTACTGATTGCTGGTGGGTGTGAGTCACCACGCCCCATATTGTTGTATGTGGTTACCAGGGATGGAAATAGGGAACTTGCGCTTGCGAGGCAGGCACCAGAACCACTGAGCTAAATCTCCAGCCCTTAAAATTTATTTTTAATTAATTTATTTTTTGATGATATTGGAGATTGAACCCAGGGTATTTTCAGGGATCTATATCTATAGTAATCTTATTTTTCTTTTGAAACAGAGTATTGCTAAGTTGCCCAGGCTGGAGAGGAGCATTTCATTTTCCTGCCTTAGCTTTTTAGAACGCACAGATTACAAGTACAAGTCATCATACCTGACACCTTTATAGTTTTTTGTTGTGGCTTGAGACAGGGTCTTCTCTGTGTAGTTTAGGCTAACTTTAAATTTACTGTGTGGTGCAGGCAGGCCTTGAACTCACAGTGATCCTCCTGCCTCAGCCTCTTACCTGCTAGGATTACCGGTATGCACCACCACACCCAGCTTCTCTTCCTTTATTTAAATAAGGCCTGTGCTGCAGCACTGGGGAGTCAGTGCACTGAAGGGAACACTCCTGAACTAACCTTCTGGCCTTTATGTGCTTCATGGTGGAGAAAACAGATGAGCAGTCTTTTGTGATGCTTGACACTTATGAGAAATTCAGGTCTCAATATCTATATATAAAATTTTATTTGAACACAAGATTTGCTGCCTGTGGCTGCTTTTGCATAACAGCAGATTTGAGTAATTGTGACTGAAACTGTGTCTCGAAAAACCTGTAAGAGCCGACCTTTTATAAAATGGCCTTTGCCCAACTCTGTCAGGCATATGGACACAAAATACACAGCAAATAATCTGGCGAGAAAGAGTCGTCCTTAGCCTTTGCCAGGAAGAGGCTGCTGTGGACAGAGGCTTTCTTTGTGAGCCCAGGAAGCTGCCCGACCTTCCCACCGGTCTCAGGAGATGAGCAGCCCTCGGCTGTTCCTGCCCACTCTTTGCTGAACCTTGTTCCCAGTCTCAGCGTCTTCCTTGTTCTCACTTTCCCCGCCCTCACTCCAAAACTGCAAACCCCATTGGTCCCGGGACTGGAGAGCTCCAAGGACGGCCCCTCCCCCCTGGAGCCCCCGCTGGGCAGGCGCTCTGCGCTCTCCGCCCCTCCCCTCCCGTGCGTGTCCTTCTGCACCCTGGAGCCTGCGTCCACTCCGAGGCAGAGGACCTTGGAGAATGACTTTCAAACTTGCACTGTAGAAAGAGGGTTCAGAGCTGGGTGTGGTGGTGCAGTCCTGCAGTCCCAGCGCTCTGGGAGGCTGAGGCAGGAGGGGGTCACAGATTGGAGCCTAGCCAGGATGACAGAGCTCCTGAGAACCTGTTTCAGAATAAATGAAAACGGGCTGGGGAGGTAGCTCAGTGCAGAGGTCCTGGGATTAATCCTCAGTTCTCGAAAAGAAAAAGATGCAGGAAAACAGTTGTTGAGGATATTTCCATTTCTTTTAAAAAATAACCTCTCGAAGATCTTCCTCTTAAAGCAGAATTTTGAGGATAATTATCCCACCTCCCGGTTTTATCTCCCAGAAAGAGCTGAAGAATGCACTGTGATAAGCACTGTGATAGCACAGCACGAAGTTCAGGGCCCCGAAGTGCGTGAGACCTTGGGTTTGTGAGCAGCGAGGGGGTGGCGGACCCCCGGCTCACCGCGGCATCGGTCAGCAGAGAATACAGCGGCTGCTCCCGCGTTCGTGCTCAGTCTTGGGGCTCAAAGTGCTTCTAAGTGAATGAATAGAGCAAGAAAGCATAGAAAACGGTAACAACTGCAAGGTGGAAAGTCATGGCAGAGGAGAATAGGAGGTAAAGGCAGAGGAAGAGAGTGCGGCGAGGGACTTCCCGTGAGGTGTCAGGGAAGAAGCCCAGTGAGGATTCGGATTTACTGTGGGGCAGAGTCTCACTGTGTGGGCCAGGCCTGGCCTTGAACTCACAGGCTGGCTGGCCTTGGCAGCGCGGCGATCCTCTCGCCTCGGCCTCCTGAGTGCTGGCTTCACAGGTGTGCACCACGCGGCGGGCTGCGGGACGGGGGAGTTTAGGGCAAGGCCGTTCTCGGCCTGCGGTCGTGAGCAGAGACACTATGGTGCCCAGCACACGGGGGTGGGCCGGGGGAGGAGTGGGGGGCCGGGTGGGGCGTTCGCCGAGGTCAGTGGATGGGGCCAGGGGTGTGGGGAGGAGGTCCGGCCAGGCCGAGGAGTCTGGCGGCTCTGCCGTCCGGAGGCGCCGCGTGAGCGGCTTTCTGCCCTGAGCGCGGCCGCCTCTGGAAGGTGTCCAACCTCCAGGCCTTGGCTCTTCCTGTCTCGGGCCAATGTCACGGCGCGGATCTGTTATCTCGGTAGGAAAGATGCGAAAGAGGCGGAGCGCGCTGTTTTAGAAAACGCCGCACAAAGAACCAGTTAGCCTTATGTCTTTGGTCACCTTCAGTTCCAGAGGAGGGGTCTCCCGACACCCCTGGGGGTAGTGAGACAGGCTCTTCTGTGCACTGCACCCTGACACGGCCTGCCGGACGAGGGGCCGGAGCGGGATGTTCACTGTTGCTCTGTGTCTGTCTGCTTCCTTTTTTTCTCCTCCTTTTCTACTTTGCCCCTGCTTTTTCTCTAGACTGAGATTTGAACCCATGGTCCTCTGCATTGTGTGTGTGATACCAGGAGTCAAACCCAGGACCTTGCACTTGCCAGGCAGGTGTGGTACCACTGAGGTACATCCCCGGCCCCCATGCCTTCCTGACGGTGCTGTACCACTGAACGCCACCCTCAACCCGGCAGAACTGCTGGGCCGCTTTCCAGGGCAGCAGCCCACTTTGCGTGCCCACCTGCAGCGCATGCAGGCTTCTGATTCTCCCTATCCTGCCCACGCTTGTTGTTTTATATTAATTTAAATATGGCCACCTGAGCGACAGTCCAGTAGTATTGATGTGGTTCGTTTTGATAGCAACTGTGATAAGAGAATGCTCATTTACAAAAGTTGTAAAGATGACTTCATAAGTTGCCTCGTCAAAATCAGGAAGGGGATACGAGCTGGCCGTGCACTTCCGAGCACAGCTGCTCCTTCAGAGTGGGTGAAGTGTCGAGGCGGAGGGGAGCCCGTGATCCCTGATCCCGCCGCAACACTGCCCGCGTAGGTCCCAAGACCCGACACTTAAACTCAGCCCAAGGAAAAGAAAACATACGAACTCTCTGGAGGGAGATGGAGCTGGCAGCTGAGGGTCGAAGGCTCTGAACTTCGGCCTGGAGGGGGAAGCCGCCCGGCTTCCTGGCAGGCTCCCCTGGGTTGTGAAACAGAGTCGGGGAGGTGACTCGCTCTGGGGTGACCGCAGTGACGCTTTCCTAGCCGTGCGAGACACAGGACAGAGCCCTGCGCCATTCAGCTTCCTCAGGCTGGCCTCACACCAAGTTCTTGTCAGCCCTGGCGTCACGTGCTGTCTCCACCATCTGTGCCCACACAGGAAATGCCCTGGGTCCTCTTGAGAACCACAGCTGCCTGTGCTCTGGGGCCTTTGTAGTATCCAGGGAGAACCTGTTGCTCCCAACAGAACCATGAAGTGGTCCCCACATGTCTTCAGCACCTTGATATTCTTTTTGTTTTTGCTTTTGGGGTTTTTTTGGTACCAGGGATCGAACTTGTGACCTTGTGAGGCAGGTAAGGGCACCACTGAGCTAAATCCCTGGCCACTCTTCTTTTTTTTTTTTTTTTGAGACAGATCAGTCTGGGTTTGAGCTTGTGGAGATCGCCCTGCCTCAGCATTCTGAGTGCTGGGGTTACTGTTGAGCAAACAATCTAGTTCTAGTATCTTTTCAATCACTCTGGAAGGAGATCCCTGACTTCATCTGAGAAATCACCCTCATTCCACCTCCTCCTGCTCCTGACACCTGCTGATATGTTTGGTGTCCCTGTGGATTTCTCCAGCCACTAAGCAGGAAGTGTTCAAGGCCTCTCCACGACCAGTACTTCATTTTGTTTTTGTGATATTAAAGACTGAACCCAGGGCTTTTGTACTGAGTGACATCCCCAGATAACATCCTTGTGTTTTGACAGTAAATAGTAGTATTCTATGGGGTGAATGGTACCACCTTTAAAAAAAAAAAAGATTAGGAATTAAACTCATTGATGCTCTACCACTGAGCTACTTCCCCAGTCCCTTTTCTTTATTATTCTGAGAGAGGGTCTGAGAGAGAGGGGGCATCGAACCTAGGACCTTCCTGCCTTAGCCTCCTTAGTAATTGAAATTACAGAGCATACTACTATGTCTGGTGACCACACTATATTTTCTATATCCACTCGTCAGTTAATGGTCATTTGCATTGTTTCCATGGCAAGCAGTTGCTTTGTCTGTCTGTCTGTCTGTTATCTATCTATCTTTATTTATTTTGTGGTACTGGAGATTGAACTGCGGACCTCGTGCTCGGGAGGCAGGCGTGGTGCAAACAGTTGCTTTTTAGGGTAACAACAGCCGAGCTTCATGCTGACCTCCTTTTTCCCAGGACGTCCATCAGTGAGGCGACCTCAGCAGCCTGGAGACGGGGTCCTGGCTCAGGGACAGACTCGAGCCAGGTCTGCTTAGGGACGCGTGGTGCTGTGCAGTCCTGGGGTGGACACAGCCTCAGGCCTACTAGGGAAGTGCAGCACAGTAGACTGCGACCCCGCCTACAAGATACTTTCTCCGCTCTTTGGTTCAGGGTTCCTCCCCCAGGCTTCAAAACGGAATCAGCTGCTCACGTTCAGAACGCCCTTTGTCTTTTCTCTAAATGTACCAGCCAAAATTCCAGTGCAGCCACCACTGGAAAGAGGCAGGGCCCCCCTGAGTCTGCAGCGCGCCTCCTGTGCCCCGCCTGCTGCTGGCCCATCAAGCACGCCACGGCCACCCTTCGACAGAGCAGCACACGCCGTTCTGCCTTCGGAGTCTGTCCCGGAGTCCAGGCTCTGAGGGCATCCAGAGAACGAGGGAGCTGTGTCAGTCCTCGGCCAGAGCCTAGCTCTGTGCACACTCCGGAAGCTTCCAGCTCCCCTCTCGGGCTCCACCCCTCCCGTGCTGCCTCTCTGGCTGGCGGTCCCGGGAGGCGGGACTCCTCCCTGAAGGAGTCCTCCCCGGAGGACTTCCGCACCTTGCCATTTAAGTTCTCTGGAGAACATCGGCTCCTGCCAGCGGCAGGTTGATTTATTTAGCGATGCTTGTCCAGGGCTCAGGTTTAGCCGGCATCGCCGTGTCCCCAGGCAACCCACGAGCCCCGAGCCCCGCTGGCCCTATGCGAATGCGCAGCTGCAGGCGCGGGAGAACTCGGACCCTCCTCCGAGAGGTGGGAGCCGGGGAGGCTGGCACGAGGGCCCCTTCCCAACCCTCACAGCGCGGGACCCGGGCGGCGTGGAGGAGAGAGCCTGGCAGGTCTCCCCCCGGCAGAGCAGTGCAGACTGCAGAGCTCTGCTGGTGCTGCCTGGCTTACTAGCCTAATTTAATGGACAGCCCTAATTAGGGGGCATCTCCTCACCCCAGGCGTCTCATTTAATTCCGGCCTTTGAAGGATGTTGTGCCGCAGCTACACTGCCAGGAAAGCAAGGTCTAGGACAGTCCAGAGAAGTGCTGGGAGGCCTTGGGTCCAGGTAGGGCAGAGCCCGCAGCACGCCCCTTCGGGTAGGTTAATATGTTATTTCTTGAAATCAAGTTAAAGTAAGCTCTGTAAAAAGTCCGGAGGGGAAATGTATTCACGCAAGTGAGAGGAAAGGGCGGTTCTACTTCCTCTGCCTTCCTCCTCCAGTGCCCTCTTCCTCTCCGCCTTTCCGTGTTTGATCCTCTCCTCCCCTCCAGCGTCTAAAGCCTGGCACCGAGCGCGTGGTCTGATCGGATAGGAAATGTTTCAGGCCACAGGCAGCGGGAGCGTCGGGTCTGCGCTCTCTTCTACTGGTCAGGGCCCTTCCTGCCCACGGTCCCTCCTGGGATCCCGCTCCGTTTCAGGTCTCAGGCCCAGCTGCTCAGACCCAGCGGGGAGGATTTCGAAAAGCACCGAGTGAGCGCTGGAACTGCCCCTCCCGTGTCCCTGCTTAGCTCTAGTGCTTTAAATCCGTATCCCCAGGCCCGCCGGCCTCTGCAGGCAGAGTGCTTCAAGGTCACACGCTTGAGTGTTAGGTGAGACTTGACCGGCAGAACCAGACTTGTCTCTGTGGGATGTTCTATCCAAACCCCTCCTTCGAGGTGGGAGATGCAGCTTCCGGTGGAGTGTACTGGCGTGTACGCTTTGCACGCACAGAGCCCTGGGTTTGATCCCCGGCTTCTCTCAAGTACACAAATCACATCCTTTGTTTATAGGTGAAGACGCTAAAACCTGAGAAAGTCATGTGATTATGCACAAGGTCACTTGATTATCTAGTCTTTGTCCTTTGCTTGCACACAGTCGTTCTGACTTGTCTGCTCTGTGTGTGTCGCTGTGTGTGCACACTCATTTGCTGTCTTCTTTAAGGAAACCTAGAAGCCCCATTCATTCCCCAGTAAAAGCCGGCAGTGGGGGCAGGGCCGCGTGCAGTCCCCGGTCCAGGGCCGCCTTCTGCTTGGACGGCTGTCCCGGTGGCAGAGCACCCTCCTGCTGTTCCCGGGGTGCTGCTGGAGGGCGCTGGGGGGGGGGGCACGCGCTACCCTTCCCAAGGCCAGGCTTTCCCAGCTGGGCTTGTGGTTAGTTCTCTGCCCTCAGCTGCCGCCCGTCCAGGCTGCTGCTGACCTGTTAGCCGGGACCCTCCAGCGCGCCTCGGGCTCCTGGCACTGCGTCTCACCCTGCCGGCCCTTCCTGGCTGCAGGGCCTCTCCTTTCGGGGATTGAACACTGGGAGTTACGATGTCCTTCGGAAAGACGCACAGCACTGCGGCGGCTCCGTGGGGCCTTTACCCCGCACCCCAGCGGGGAGCCGCCCTCGTGGAGCGCCTGGAGCCGGGGAGAGGGAGGGCCGTTCCTGTCTCCTAAGTGCACCCTGGCTGAGTGGGGGAGCCTTGGAGGAAGGAGCCGGGGGGAGGGAAAGATGGCCTCCCGCGCCTTCATCCTGTGGAGCCTTCTTATTCACACACTCACCATTTCTAGAGGCCTGCTGCGTGCGTCTGGGTGCGGTTGGGCAGCAGCGGAGACTGACCCACCTGGCGTCCTCCCCGCGCCTCTGGCTCAGCCTGGGCCTGTCCCAGGCTCCATGTGCTAACAGGAGCCGAGTTCGTGACTTGCACACTGCGGGGCACGTCTGCCTCATGCGCTGCCTTGGTTGGCAATGACTCCGCTGGCAGCGCAGACGCCAACAGGTTTGGGCCCTGGAGTGCCACCGCCAGGTTCTGTAGTCCGGTGTGATAGACTGCAGGGTGAGGTCCTTGCAATGGACCTGCTGTCTGTTTACACAAGACCTTTAGAAGTCGGTTTAGTAGAGCCTAATGAGCAATTAGAAACATGTAGGGTAACTTAGTTGCGCTCTTCTGCAGTGAAAGTCAGTTGGGGATGGCTGTACCCTCAGGCCGCGCTCGGAGGTGGGAGGGTGCTTCGGACGGAGGCCCACGGGACTCGTCTCTGTGTTTCCTTTTCTCTTCACAAGGCGCACCGATTCCATCTCATACCTAGTTGTTCTCCCTGTGCAGAGCTAAATTTTAAAATAAACAGCAGAAACTATTTTCCTAGTTTAATTAACATGGAAACACCTAATCCTCTTAGCTTTCTTCACTTTGTAAACAAGTATTTGTTAGGATAAAGTCTTCAAGTCACATGAGCTAAGTATTCATTTAATGACCTCCAAGTCAGACCTAGAAAAGTAGTGGAGTCAATAAGGCCCCTCAAAGTCATTTTTTCTGTCTTAATTTTCAGCCATGAGCTGAGAAATCTTGTTTGTTTCTTTTCTTTTTCTTTCTTTTTTTTTTTTTTGGAGACAGGGTCTTTCTTTGTAGTTAGGCTGGCCCTGAGCTCACTATATAGCCCAGGCAACCTTTGAACTCACAGCAATCCTCCTGCCTCTGCCTCCGGAGTGCTGGGATTATAGGCGTGAGCCACCACGCCCGGTTGTATTTGTCTTTTGAGATTGAGTCTCACTGTAGTTCAGGTTGGCCTCCAACTCACACAGTCCTCCTGCCTCAGCCTCCCGAGTGCTGGAGGTGTGAGCATGTGCCACCACACCAGGCCAGGCTGACTAACTGTAGTGGGAGCAGTGAATCAGTCAATTCACCTCACCACGTGGGGAACACTCACTTCATTTTGCCAGCTAATGCTGCATGGAATTTTCTGATCTTGTATTTTTAGTTTTGGGAAAATGTGATCAGTAACTCCACTGTCTAGTAAAATAGCCAGTAGTCATTTGTGACTAGTAGACAGTGGCTAATGTGAGTGTGTTGATTTGAAATTATAATTAATTTACACTTAAAAAACTGAAGTAATATGAAGGGTTTTCTGTTTTGTTTTTTGTTTTTTTTTTTTGAGACAGGGTCTCGCTTTGCAGTTCAAGCTGGCCCTGAGCTCACTATGTAGGCCAGGCAAGCCTCGAACTCAGCAATCCTCCCGTCTGCCTCCCGAGTGCTGGGATGACAGGCGTGAGCCACCACGCCCGGCTGTTTTGTTTTGTTTTCTTGAGACAATGTCTCTCTTTGTAGTTCAGGCTGGCCCTGAATTTACCATGTAGCCCAGGCAAACCTTGAACTCACGGCAATCCTCCTGCCTCTGCCTCCCCAGTGCTCGGATAATAGGCTTGAGCCACTATGCCCAGCATTGTGGTGTGTGGTACTGATTTCTGGTGGGTGTGAGTCACCACGCCTGGCATTGTTGAATGGGGGATCTAATTTGGGACTTTGCCCTTGCCAGGCTGATGTTGTAACCACTGAGCTAAATGCCTAGCCCATAAAGTATTTTTTGTTAAAACCAACTTTAATTGGATGCTTGTAAATACATGTGGAGCAATGTGCTTGTGTTTTCCCCTTTTTTCTGCTATAAATTACATAAAATACAAGTATTTCTGATGAAATTTAATGTGAAGAGACTCACTGAGCAAATTGAGATGTGCTATAAATGTAAATTACACATCAGGTTTTGAAGATTTAGTAAGAAAAGAAAAATGTTAAATAGCTCATTAATAATTTAAGAATTTTATCTTGGCATGGTGGGGCATTCTTGTTCTTAGTATTCTAGGAGGCTGAAGCAGAAGGATTGCAAACAAGTTCATACCCATCCTGGGCAACTTAATTTATTAAGACTTTGTCTCAAAATAAATGTAAAAGGAGTGGGGATGTAGTTCAATGTGAGGGCCTGGGGTTCAATGCCAGTACCTGAAAAAACACAAAAAATCCTGCTTATATGTTTAAATGATGTTTTGGATATGTTGTGTTAGGTAACTATTATTAAAACTGACTTCCATACTGTGTACTCTTTAAGTGAAAGCTACTAGAAAATTGAAAATCCTATCTCCGTATTGTCTCTGCGGGGTGGGAGCGGGAGGTTTGCTCTCACTGTGGGGCGTCCCATTGAGCTCAGGGGGAAGCTGAACAAAACACAGAGCTGACAACAGGCTTCACTGTGAACACATTCTGTCTTGCAGCAAATCATAAAAGATCTGTACTGATTCTAATATTTTAAGCATCTCAAGTGTAGGGGGTCTTTGATTCATTTTGAAACAGAATTGCATCACATACTTCTACTTATCAGGAGAATCTTACAACCTAAATTTTGAAATTTTAAATAAACTGGCTGATTAAGATAGTCATTCCCGGTGTGGTTTAATTATAAATAACGATGGTGTATTAAAACAGCAGTTTAGGCTGTAAGCACTGGCTATCCGTAGGTAAAAACTCAGGTTTTGAAGTCTGCGTTTTTCTAGCCGTCTGACCTTGGTCTAATGTTTTACATTTGGTAAACTGTGGTCCCCTACTGGACAGTGTTGGTGTGAGCATTAAGCTCTGTAAAATGCCTGTCATAAGAAGCACTCAGTTGCTGATAATTATTGCTCTTATGTAATTTTTATCGACATTGTCATTACAGAGTGTAGCACTGTCTTCAAAGGTCCTATCCGCCGTCATACCTTGTTGGTAGAAGGACTATGTGAGAACTCTCATTCATTAATTCACAAGTTGCATCTAGTGTCGGAGTCACCTGGGCTTGCTCTGCCTGATGCTAGCGTTGTTGTTGTTTTGAGACAGGGTCTCGCTCTGCGGTCCAGGCTGGCCTTTTGAGCTCTACCAGTTGCATAAGCTGGATTGGAAGGGCCTACAATCCTGCCACAGGCTCCCAAGTGCTGGGGTTACAGGCATTTGACACTGCGCCTAGCTGCTTTCTGACTTTCTGATTTGACCTTGCTTTTTTCTCCTGACTCATTCTTTGCTCGCATTCTCTTATCTAATTCTGGACAAAGTCTAATTCTGCTAAACTTTGTGTTTATCCAGCATGGTGCTAGGAATACAAAGATAAATGATGCAGTTTCTGCCTTCAGGAAACTTCCTCACTGGTAGAGGGAGAGCATTTATAAATAAAATTCTTTTTTTTTTTGAGACAGGGTCTCACTTTGTAGTTCAGGTTGACCCTGAGCTCACTATGGAGCCCAGGCAAGCCTCAAACTCAACAATCCTCCTGCCTTTGCCTCCTGAGTGCTAGGATTACAGGCGTGAGCCACCAAGTCCGGCATTTGTGGTATGTGGTACTGATTGCTGGTGGGCATTGAGTCACCACACCTGGTATTACTGTATGTGGTTACCAGGGATCGAACCAGGGACCTTGTGAGGCAGGCGCTGGAACCACTGAGCTAAATCTCCAGCCCTGTAAATAAAATTCTCAGTAAAAGGCTGCAGGAACTCTGATAGTATTAGGAGAGAGTTCCAGACAGTGTGGGCAGGGATGGGAGGGGACAGTGGGTTCCCCAGACTTCAGAGGAAGTGGCAGCTGAATTGTCTGTTGCGGGAATAGGCGGTAACAGGGACTGGAGTCAGGGATGAGCTGTTGGGGAGCAATGACATGGCAAGTGAGGTGGACTCGGGAAAGGCAGTGAGGATCTGCTGGGCTCGAAGTGCTGATCTAACCACTGAGCAGGAAGTGGGGGCACTCGGGGACCGGAACTCCGGAGGGCAAACTGGGCTCCCCAGGCTAGCCTCAAAACTGGGAGCCTCCTTCTTCAGCCTTCAGGGCACTCCACCATTCCCAGTTCAGTTGTCTCTGCTTAGTCCCATCCAGTAAGTGGAAGGCATTTGAAAACAGTGGCTAAGCTTCCAGTCCTCCTGTGTGTGCCCCAGCACGGAGGATGGTCCGGTCAGGATCCATTCTCAGTGTCCGTGAGACCCTGCTAAGCCACATGCTGTGGAGCAGGAGTCTTTCCTGTGTTTCCCAGTGCCCAGAACAGCAGATGGTCTCGTGTGTGTTTGTTCTGGTGTGTCTCTACCTAGTGTGCCACGATCTTATTCTTTCCAGATAAGTAGAGGAATGAATTTCCCAGGGCGCTTCTTCTAAGGTAGAGATGCATCATTCTGTCAGTTAATGTACTTCAGGGACAAAATCATACTAACAATGGGACGTTACAAAGGTACAGTTCTGCTTAATATAATCTACATTTGTTGTGATCTCATGAGTCTCAAACCATGATAAAAACAACAGCTACCTCAAAAGGAATGCCTACCGTGTAAAGGCCGGTCTCTGGCAGCCAACAGCTTCATGTAGTCACCATTATTAGCCCAATTTTGTAACTGAGATGGACTCAGAGAGCCTTTAATGTCACCAAGAAAGACAGGAAGTTTTGAGATGGAAGATCAGGAGGATTTGAGAGGGTTGTGACACAAGTAGGGGCATAGAAAGAAAATCAGAGAGCAAAGTAGAAAAGGAAAGTCGAAGGAAGCTAATTTGTTTCCCAAACATCTGTGGAGGGTGGGGGAGAAAATCCTATCTCTGTGGGTTTCTGTACCGGGGAATAACAATGATACCACAGCGATCTAATCAAGAGATTTATGCTGAAGGAGAGAAAACAAAACAGCACAACTCAGAGTTTGAAACTGATAAGGCAGGTAGAGATTGGGGGCTTTTGGTTTCTTGTTTGGCTGCATTCCTGCTTCTTTAACCATAAATTATTCCAGGCATTTCTTTCTTAGGGTGTGGATACCTTCGGGAGGATCTGGAAGGGGAACGGAGGTTTTAAAAGCTTGGGGCTGGAAGTTTGCTCCTGGCCCAGGTGAGGCAGCTGCGAGGTGCTCAGTCCTCTGGTAGGAAGCTGCCTGGACCCCAGAGCAGGTCCTCGGTTTGCGGTGCGCAGAAGCCCATGGCCGCTGTGGACTCCCTGGCGCTCCGAGCCTGGGGTTGTGGGCGGCCGGGATGCGTGAGCTGGGGCCTCCTTCCCAGAACCGGAATTGGTGCACAGCCTGACCTGGCTCAGCGCTGGGGAGGCTGTTTCAGGAGGCAAAGCCTCAAGGATCTCCCATGGTCATGTGTCCAGGGGTGACGCAGGCAGGTGCCTTTGACCCACGTGACACTTGGGCCATCACCGGGGTGGTGTGAGCAGAGAGTTAATGATTCACCACCTCCGGGGGCCCTTTAGTTGAGCAACCTTCATTTTTCTCCTGCCCGAGGCAGGTAGCATCCAGGGCAGACTTGTGAGCCAGACCCTGCATCTAATCTCCCAGCTCCACCGCTCTGTGAGCCCCGCCGCTCTGTGGCAGTCTACCTCAGTTTCTCCATCTGTACATGGGCAGCATCATGATGCTACTACAAAGGATTTTTTGTCAATATCGTAGGGGATAAAACATGAAGAACATTTATAACCAAGTGTCTGTCATATGCCAATCACAAGGATTAAAAAGTTAATTAACTCCAAAGACAAGTGGTTTCTCATTTTGATGATGTCAATATTATCTTTTTTTCCTGGTATTTTGCAGTTCGTGAGATATTTTCCTACATTTTGCTTTTTTTTTTTTTCTTTGCTTGGTATTGACGCAGGAGAGTTAAGGCCTAACTCCCCACCTGAAATGCGAGTTCGTGTTCTCTAAAAATTGAAGAATGAATTTTAGGAACGACGGAGGTTTGAGTAGGAAAATTTTATTGAGAGAGAAAGCTTCTGCCTTAAGAGAGACAGAAGGGGGGACCCGGAAAGTGGGTAACCCCCCTACCTCTCTTTTTAGAGGGCTTTTATGGAGCAAAGCCACGAGGTGAGGCCGGTCTGAAATAGGGGGCTACCAAAAAGATTCAAAAAAGGTAAATGGCTTACAGTTGACCAATGAGTACAGTGGGGGCTTCCAGTAAGATTTGAAAGAAATGGGCAAACTGTGACTAACCAATGGGTAGATGACAAGCGTAACTACTTCAGCAACCTTTTGATTAAATAGGTCCAATGAGAAATCAAGCCTTAGAGGGTCTTGCTTGTCTGGAGACTCCTCCAGGTGGTTCAAGGTCCTGTCCGTTATTCTGGGGATTTTGTAATCACTGTCTTCCAGGGAGGGGCTGGATCCAGACATTGACCTTCCATCCTGGGAGGAGAATGAGGCCAGTAGTGTAATTTCTCTTTGATGGTGTTGACCTTCAGAAGGATCCTCTTTTTTGCAAGTCTTTCAAGGGCCGGCCCTCTCTATCTGCCTACATATGTCTCTATTCTACCTATAATAGTATCAGGGATCAAACTCAGGACCTTGCACTTGCGAGGTAGGAGCAGTGCCACTGAGCTACATCTCCAGCTTGCTTTCATATATTTAGTTAGCTGATCAGAAGGGACATGATTGGAATGAGTCACCTTTATAAATAAGCTGAGCTGGATTGCAGTTTATATCCCCAGCCTCTGGAGGCTGAGGCGGAAGAATTATAAATTCAAGGTTAGGCAGGCAAATTAGTAAGATCTTGTCTCAAAATTAAAAATAAAAATGGGCTGGGAATACAGCTCATTGAAAAGGCACTGAGTTCACCCCCTAGTAGAGCAAAAAAAAAAAAAAAAAAAGTGATGAGTAATCTGGAAAAATCTGGAAAATATCCTGCCCAGGAGGGCTCAGCAGAGGCCCGCGGGTACTGACTGCAGGCCTGTCTCTGAGGCTGCTCTTCCATGCTAGTGTCTGCCCAGCCTCGCCTGCTGCCCTCAGTGGGGACAGCGCCTTCCCCACTGGCGCCACTGCCAGAGACACCACTCACCTGTCCTCCCTGCAGCGGGGTTTGGAACCAGCCCCAAGGCTTGGTCGTGCGTGAGGACCAACTCATAAGGAACCAGAGTTTTTCTTCTGACAAGAAAAATTCCTAATGACCCATGTCAGAGGGTTCCAGAGGAATCCGACAGTGGTTTCTTTTAGCTTTTTGGCGCTGCAGCCTGGCCCAGATGGCCTGGTCACCCTGACACAGAGCAGTCCTCATCAAAGGGGTCTGAAGAGGCTGAGGGCAGAGCCACTGAAGACTTGGCGACCTCTGTGGACAGCTGTTCAGTGGCGTTTTCTTGCTGGAGTGGCCCTCAAACATTCCCTCTGTGGGAGGCAGAAGCAAGAGGACTGCTGTGAGTTTGAAGCTAGGCTAAGCTACACAGTGAGTTCAGGGTCAACCTGAACTACATGCAAGACCCTGTCTCAAATAACTAAAAAAATATGGGCCAGGGATTTAGCTCAGTGGTTCCAGCATCTGCCTAGCAAGCACAAGGAAGGTCCTGAGTTCGATCCCTGGTACCACATACCACAATGTTGGGTGTAATGACTCCCACCCACCAGCAGTCAGTACCACCAGCAATCAGTACCACAGAAGCATCCACTGGGGGGCCAGGGCCCCTTGAAACTGGGGCTTCCCAGCTTCTGTGCAGTTGGTGGTTTGGATGGCCATATGGGGTGTCCTGGAGTTATAGGGGTTTAGCAGTGTCCTGGCCTCTCCGCCCACAACACGCTCTCGGCCTCCATCACCAAAAGAGTCTTGGGCGTCTCCATGTGGCTTCTAGGTGTCCCGGAGGGTTCCAGCCAAGTGCCTCACGCAGTCAGGTCCGCAGTGCCTCCCTGTTGCTGGGAATGAAAGGCTGATTGTTTTCCTAGCCCATTTCACTCATTGTTTATTCTTCCCTCTAATTTAGTCCCTTTTAATATTTTGATAACTGCCCTGCCCTTTTTTCTCCTGTTCTGTTGTCTTTGATCTCGTGATTAATTGTGAAATCTTGAAACATGCTTACAGAATGCAGTTCGTCTCTTCTTCTGCAAAGAGCCATGTTTTAGAAGCTGAGAATTCTTCACTCCCTTAGCTTCTCAGTTTGTCTCATTAGGGTGTCCCCTGGGGTTCACTGGAGGCAAACACATAAAAGTCTCATTTCTTAGAAAAACCATAATTAAACTTGATCTTCTTACTAGAAAGCACATTTCCTCTCCTGGGGCTCAGTGTGGCCAAGCTATTTCTGAAATAATATAAAAGATTTAGGAAGAGTTTCTTAACTGCTTGGAGAATAGTTTTAATCTCCGGTAACCTTCAACCACGATGAAGCTACAGAACTGAAGACCATTGCACAATCTGGATTCTTCTACCTTGTGTAGCCACCATATTTATTATGTAAAAGAAAAATATTCTAAACTCTGCCCTTCAGTTACTGCAATCACTTTGTGTCAGAAGGTTGTCTGATCTATTGTTTACCCTTTAACAAGTGAAAATTTAAACCAAAGACATCTAACACTATTTTAATAAGGTTTTGCAGAAATGAAAAGTCCAGTTATCTTAG